>JAAAKG020031368.1:0-19588 GCA_010014905.2 Druon quercuslanigerum
CAAATACCTTGCTTCTTGCCATCCCCTTTGTCACCTAATTTCATTTCCGATTTGCCCTCCAGCTTCTCAAGCGTTTGTTCCGTCCTTTCCTTCAACTCCCTAATCTCTTCTTCCATCTGCTTCATTTTTATAATATAATATATGTATTTATATGTATGATAGTATTAATACTTATATTATTTATATTTATTTTATACTTTAAAAAACGTAACCTCAAAATATACAATTTTAAAGAAGCGCGCGAAGTATTCAAATTATCAAAGTCACCAAATTTCTTGAATTTCTTTTAAATGCAGATGAAAATAGCAAAAGAAAACTTTTATAATATGATATAATATAATATAATTAAAATATCAACATTAATAACATATATCATAGTATTAATATTAATATTCTACACCTGAAAAACATAACCTCAAAATCGAAGCATCGAAATCTGGAAACATTAAAATCCCAATCTCTTTATTTTATTTCAAAATGGATCGAGTTATAAATAGAACCGCCGAAGTTTGCCGATCGGCAATCGTGCACCTTCGAGTTTTCTGATTCAGAAAATGAGAAATCTGTTGCGCGCGCCACCCAGTCATGTGAATCGTCTCCAACTCGTCCAACTCTTTTCAAACGAAGACCTGTCATCGTTTTGGAGTGAATGCGGTTTCAGATCTGGGATCACTGACGCTAGACGCTCTCTCCCACTCTCTCCCTTGCTTTGGCCAGAGATTGGCGTTTCCTTCGTTCCGATCTTTCCCTCTTTCTGACGCGCCGCCGGACCATGCCCAGCTGGTGGTCGTGGCCTGCTGGAAATTTCCTCCCCTTCCAGTTCACTAAATCCACTGCCAGTATTGTCGCTGCCTGAGAGTATTAAATAATGATTATTTCTTCTAAATGGTTTATATTCTTTTTGGTCCAAGTTATAGAATTTAAACACACATCGATATATCGAATCGATATCTTGCTATTCGATACAAGCTTTCGAGATACACTTTGTGTAACTAAACGTATGTGTTTCGAAGGCTCTAAAGCCCGAAAATCCGTATCAAATTGTCCATATCGTTACATCTAGTCCCCAAAATGTTTTACACCGTTTCATATGTCAATGCTGGCGACCAATTAAACTTGCAAAATTTTGAAAGTTTCTCGTAATTTGCCGTATGAGAGTCACTGTTTGCCATTGTGTGTTGTTTAGAACTGTTTAAAACCATTCATAACGCTATGAAACTTTGATGGGTTTTATTTCTTTAAAAATGATAACTTCATAAAAATTGAAAGCGTATTTAGAGCAGAACAATTGTTCCAAAAATAATAAAGGATAGAAAGTTTTCAGCTATAAATAGGTAAGGAGTTAATTTCTTCCCCTTTTTTCGCATGAAAACTCGTGTAACATTGCAACATAACCTATTATGAGAATCAGGCCGTCAATGTGATTTCTAAACAAAGCATATTTTATCATAATTTGTAGGTCTTTCAAACTTGCCTATAATTATGAAAAAAAGCTTTATGAAATAGTAATCATATTATAGCTATACGCCCTAAATATACTATAAAATTATATTTTTATAAGAACTCAAATATCTCAAAACAAGTAGAGTTGTTCTCAAACACATTTTATTAGAGACAATTTTATGGTATTTATAATTTTTATGTCTTATGTGTTCCATGAAGGATTTTGAACCCTGTTTTGTATACTTTCGTGAACAAAATAAAGAAAAATTATCAATTTTAAAAGATGGTTTCAGTGAAACTTGAAAGTCAAATCTCATTGTCAGGTTAAAGGTATACTTTTCTTTTTGTATACCCACGTTCTACATTTCTCTCTACAACGTACCGTTTCAATAAAAAATGAACAGCTAGTAAGATATGTATTTCTTTGTAGAACTTGGTTCTAGATATGGATTTGATTTCAAAAAATGAATTTCTCTATTTAAAATTTATTTTATGGGTTGGAGGTAAATTTAATTCCAGCTTTCCAGAAACTGTGAACATGCAATGGGTAAGTCTCTGCTACTTTTAACTCAAACCTTACTTTTATTAATAATTTACATAACATTTATAGTAAAAGATTTTAGTTATATAACTAATTTTCTTTATACCGAGTTAATGGAAGAATATATAGGCATTTCGTCTTTAACGTATCCTGAACTAATTTGTTTCAACAATTAATAATATAATAATGTATTTAATTTGTATTTTGGACTTCAACATTTTCGAAAAGTTAGATTTGGACAAAAACCAGTCTGTCTTAATAGAGCCGTCCACAAATCTCAAAGTTTAAAAAATGTAATGGGTTATTGGAAATTCTTGTTCCTTTTTGATAAAAAAATAAAATACTCAAAAAATATAATTCAGTCGTATAAATTATAAGACTCCATCGTCGAGGTCAAAGGTTAAACTCGAAATATCTTCGTGGCTTTTGTGATTTAAAAAAATGTTTAGGATAATAATAGTCTATTTTTTATTTTAAATTTATTGGTATTGTGTAATTTTATATAAAAGATGCTTAGAGACATTTTTTACGTAATTTAATTTTTCTTGTAATAATTAAGACTTATTTTCGATATGAATTCATTGGTACCATTTAAGTTGTTTTTAACATGAAAAACTATAATTTTATGTACACTGAAAAGAAGTACTGGGACCATGAGACGGATTTCATAAGATTTACCAGAAAAAAGTGCTCTGAACCGTCAGCTTGCCCCAAATTTCGAAAGATTTGACTGTATTTTTTAGTTCCGCTCTCAAATAGCAGAGACACAAGGCAAGATATAAACATAGAAACTTTTTTGTTATATTAATATTTTACAGCTCAATACAAGTAATATAATTTAAATGTCACTTATTTAAACATTTTAAAAATCAAGTTTTGATGAAAAATAAAAAAAATTGCAAATAGTGACGTCAATTTTTTATTTAATCAAAATATGGTATTATATTTTTCAAAATTCAAGAAGTTTCTACAGCTAAAAATGTGAATAAAAGAGTTTGAGACTTTTCTTTATAAATAAGTGTTTTTGAAACTTATTAAACATAGTAATATTATGCTTATGCAGACAATAGCCTCTATAAGTTATGAGGCACGTGTTTGTATCAACGTAGCCTCATATATAAGAATAGGGGTAGATTCTTGTGTTTTGAAAAGCATTAGCAGAGGGCTGCATTTTGACTGTCATGGTGGAGATTGAAAAATTTTCTTGTTTTGCTTAAGCCCTGTATTACTTAATAAATTAAAATTGTGAATATAGAATAACAGAATATTACAAAAAACATTTTATTTCCGAACTTCATTAGATAGCATTTGTGAATAATCCCATGAATTACCTGCCCGACAACTGGTTCCGCTAATCTGCATTTGAACTTTTTTTTTGCTTTCAGATTTAAATCACCACAAATGAATAGCATTGGCGAATCGTGTAATGAACTGAAGAAGGAGTACGACTCCTGTTTTTACGCTTGGTTTTCCGAAAAATTCTTGAAAGGTGAAACGAATGAGTCAATGTGTGCTCCTTTGTTGAAAGTCTACCAGCAGTGCGTCAAGGTAAATTAAAATAACCCAAAAAGCTTGAAATTTAGACAACTAATCTCGTGGTTTTGGTAATGGAGGCATGTAAAGAATTAAGAAAAAAGTACGAGGATTGTTTCAATATTTGGTTCTCCGAAAAATTCCTTAAAGGGAATAACAATGACTCGATGTGCGCTTCTCTTCTCAAAGTTTATACCGACTGCGTAGAGGTAAGATTCAATATGATCGGACCCGACATTCCTTAATGGATTACCACCATCGCAGGGTTGATAAAACCGACATTTTTATTTTATTTTAAATTTACCTATTATCCTTTATTGTTTTTAATTTGTTGTTTTCAAAAATTGGTAAAGGAATGTTGCATTGACCTTGAGGAGTTAGATACCAGTAAGAGAAGAGAGCAGCCTCGATGGGAAAGTCTTATCTTTTCTCTACTTTTAAATTATTTGTGTGCATCCCAAATTTTTTTCTGTAGAAATCCTAAAAATTGGATATTTTCTTCCTCGTAAAATTAACCAATGAGAAAAAAATCAATTTTGTCAAACTGAAGAACAAAAAATGTCGATTTGAAATTCTGAAATTTAGATAAGACGTTTCAATTATTATTTTTGAAATCGTAACGATACCAATTTAAAATTTGAAATTGGTAAGAATCTTGCCACTTCATGTGTTTGATTTATTTCCAAATGGAAAAATATGGAACTTAAAATTGTATATTATTAAAACTTCAAATAAGAGATTTTTTATGATAAACGTTTCCAATTTAGAATTATTTAATTTCAGTAGATTCCTTCTTTAAAATTTGTTAATTTTTAAAGGCTTACAGTGTCAAATGTACAATGATGCGTAAAATAGTTTATTTTTTATTAATCCTGTTAGAAATTGTTTCCTTTCGATCCTTTCAAAGTTACAATTTCTTTTAAGATACCAATTTTGAGAAATTCTATTTTTAAATGCTTTAATATTAAAAAGTTCATTTTACAAATTATAGCATTCAATTTGGAAATTGTCCAGTTCCACTGTTCAATTTAAAGTTTTAAAATCTAGTATTCTATAAATTTATAGTCGGTCAATCTTAAACTGTTCAATTATTTTATCACTAGAAATGGAATAACTAAATTCTTGTAATAATATTTGCCGTTGTTGAAAATTTATCCAATTTCTATAATTATATTTTAATTCGATATAGAAATGTTTTGATTTATCTTTATCTAGAGGTATGCGAAAAATTTGAAACACGAAGGTCGAACGAGTCGATGACTCGATCTGATTAAGTTTTGAATGTTTAGCACACCCATTATCTTTTTTTAATTTATTGTCAATCTTAACCCATATTTTTCACCCCAGCTATGTTTTAGGTTCAACTTATCATTTGATTTAAATTATCAACCCTGAATGATTTTAGCATTTATGAAAACACTATATTCACGAAAATATTTTGAAATTAAGAAAAAAATACTGGTTTCAGAAAGCGATGAAGGAACAGCAAATAGAGTTGAAAGACGTAGAATTGAATTACTTGGAGGATGACAAAAAAGACGAGACTGGCAGCTGACAGCTGGCAGAGAACAGGGTTTTTAACCAATTGGCTAAGAAGATTTACTTATAATCCATTTTTCTCGCAAAGGATGATGGGAATCAAACATCTTAAGATTCTCGAAATTCGGGACGAAAACTCTAATTGTTTGATACCTTCTCCTGCATCAGTTTGAACCATATCCTTCAAAAATATAATATACGGTGATATTCCAAACTAATATAATGTGAACTCTTGAAGAAAAATAGTTAAAATATTGAAAATTACTTTGCTTAGGTTTGCCATTGCACAAAGTTTCAAAATCCTCACACTGAAATTTTATTCCGCTATTTTGAGGGTGTAAATGTTCTTCTCTTGTCATATGATATTTCTACAATAGTTTAACTTTCACAGCAAATTTATCGCTTTAATAGAAATTTGGTGAATAGAAGACCATGAATGTTACAGAAAAATTAGTGGCTGATCTCAGAGCTTTAAGAGAAATGGGATGTAAATGGTATATGTATATGAAGGCTCGCGGGGAAGAACAATGAGAGTGATCATTTTGAAAAAAATGTAATACTAGTTTTACCTTAAATCTCATTACTGATAGATTCGAAATATATTTCCTAATAGAGAACACGAATATATAATTCATGACTTTCTTTTATATTTATGGTTCCTGTGTAAATGATCGAAAGATTTAATTCGTTATTGTGGATAATTTACAAAAGTCAACTCTGATCGTTTTTTGCCGCGACACTTCAATTGTTTATTTATTTAAGAAAGAAGAAATTGTATGATTAATAAAGAGTTAACAGAGATCAGGTAGTTTTTCATTTTAAATAGCTGTGTCTTCTATGAAATGAATGTATTTTTTATAATAATTAAGAAATGGTGCGAATAATGCAAATTTAATAAAGATCCTATGGCATTTAATTTTAAATAGCTGTATCTTATATAGATTGAATTATTTATTGTATAGTACCTGAGAAACGCGTCGCGATAATGCACTCTCGACAGCATAAATTCGCTCCCTCTAACGAACTGAAAAAATATATAAAATTTTTATAGAAGATTTCGAAGATTCTAAAACTATCAAAAGATTTCAAGGATTTTTAATATGTTAAAAACAGTACAGTACACTAGATATTAATGATTTAGAAATATTTCACAAACATTTTAATTATTTTAAATGAATACAAAAAAGTATTCCAGGATATTACAAAGAATTCATTAGGATTTTAAAAGATTTGAAGAATTTAAAAGATTTCAAAAAGGGTTACATTACACCATATTTCAAAGATTGTAGACGATTTCTCAAAGTTTCAATAAATTTGAAAAGATTTCAACGATTTCAAACGAACAGAAAATATTTCACAAAGATTAAAGGAAGATTTCACAAATATTTCATGAAGATTTCAAAATATTCGGAAATATTTTAAAACATTTAACATCATTGCCAAATTTTTTTAATATTTCAAAGAATCCATAAAAATTTCAAGAATTTCAAAGATTTCGAAAAGGGTTTCGCAAAAATAAAAAACATTTATTTAAATATCAAAATATTGTAAATATTCCAGTGATTTTAAATAAATACAAAAGATGTAGGGAATATTTCACAAAGATTTTAAGTATTCCAATGATTTAAAATAAGTACAAAAAAATGCAGGAATGATTTCATAGGTATTTCAAAGATTATATTGATTATATACAGATTATACGTCTTTCGAAAGACTTCAAGAATTAAAAAAATTTCAGAACATTTCAAAGGTTTTAAACAATTTCAAAAGGTTTCAAATAATTCGAGAAGAAATATTTGAAATATTTCAGAAAATTTTTCATGAAGATTTCAAAGAATTCATGGATTTATAAGATTTTACAAAGATATCAGAAATTTACCCAAAATTTAAAAAATTTCAAATATTTCTGCTTTCTTTAGAAATTGCTGGTCAGTAAGAAATGAAATGTTTTATCTTTTACATGTATAAAAAACGGTCATTTGCTTATTTGATGTAAAAAAAGGAGACTTGGAAAAAACTTGATTTCTTAACCTGGAAAAACCTTCCATTTTCTTCCTAGAAAAAGCTGGATGTCCTGTGGATAAGTTAAAATTGTTGTCTTATTTTCTTATAAATAAAGAAACCCTGTTCTCTTTAAATAAATACGCATTCATTAATATTATTCAAATGCTTTGATTAAGAACAAATTAAATACTAAAGTTCTTTTATAAAATAGCAGGAAATTTTTTTATTTTTGTAAATGCTGTTCCTAAAAACAATTTTCTCAGGCTGTAGAAAAAATGTCAAACCCATAGGAATTTTTATTTAGTATTATTTTTGTAAAACTAATATTTTTAATTAATTGAATAATGTGATTTAGGTGGAATTATTGTGTAGTTTATATTCAATTTAAAATCTCCTGCCAATAAGATAACCACTGTAGCCAATATTAAAAAGATTTATCACAGAACGTATTCGTCTTTATTTTACATTATGTATTACATCTAAAAACTAATCTAATGGGTAATATCTTAATATATAAATGAGCGCTGTTCATCAACGTTTTGAAATCAATTATTATTTTGAAAACGTGTGAACTAAATAGGTTAGCAAAATAATCTTAATACTCTAATATTGGTATTAATTACAAATTAATCAGCCATCTTTTTTTTTTTTACAAAATCTTGTGCCTATCTTCACAACGTTTGCGTCAGTTGCGTTCGTTTGCGTTGCACATGGTTTACGGCGTTTACTATATATACAGAAGTGGCAATTGTTGCCTATTTTTAAAATTATTACCTATTAAAATACATTTAAAATGACGACAACTGGCACCGACAGTGCTGATACACCACAAATGCAAATTCGCTTTGTTACAAAAGAACAAAAGTAAGTTTCACAAGAGTAATTTAAACTCTGCTTAGGTTATGTTACTCGTTTATTTTTTATCTTTTCAGTTTATTTAGATTCATCTTAATGAATTTATTTTACAGTTTCCGTTTTATAATTGTAATAGTTGATTCCACTACAATTAAAAGAATAAAGTCTTCGTTTGAAATTTATAATCTGATTTTATAGGTTAAGAAGCTTTTTCTTTTTTGTTGGTTTAAAATTTACAAAACATAAACCAGATTGTATTTTTGTGTTTTGTGCTGTAATATATTTTTGAAATAAGATTAATGTTGATGTCAAATTTGTCCATTTCCATAATATTTATCATGTTTTTAACTTAATAAATGTCGATGTTTTTAATTTTTAGGTATGCGGTTCCAAATTATCCCTTATCTGTCCCGACAACAGTCGTCATCAGTGATTTAAACGCTCTTGTAAATGAGTTGCTAAAAGGTATAATATGAAATAAAAATATTTTAATGTTCATGCATTTATTTAAGGCTGATCTAAATCCTGAGTGTAACGTGTTTAAAATTTAACTATTTTAGTTCTAGTATTTAAAATTTGTCATTTAAAATTTTTAAATTAGTTCGTCTAAACTAGGACCATTTGAAATTGAAAGCCTTAAAAGTGGCGTTATACTAAACGCTTTTTTAAAAACTAATAATAAAACTTTATTTCAGTCGCCTTAAATTTAGAATGATGTTTCTTTGATTTCTTGAATTTCACCATTCTTTCGTAAATGCCTCAAATTAAAAATTTCTCGTTTTTGAAGAATTTGTAAATTTAAATGACAAGAAATGTGCATTCGGAAATTTTTAAATAATCTCTGTTTCAGAATGCATTTTAAGTTTCACTAGTTTAAACAGATTTTGTTCACTTCTCTTCTATTTCGCTCTTTTCTTTTTTGATTTTTTTCAACCAAGTACACATAATTGAATCTTCTTCAATTTCAAATTTAAGGTTGAACTAATAATCCTGAATTTAACGTGTTTAAAATTTAATTATTTTAGTTTTACATACAGAAAGACTAACAATTTTAGCGTTTGAGACTGAATCCTTGAAGATTCAACAAATGTATGTATTTCACATTGTAAGCCTTAATACCTAGTTAAACATTTTTTAATTAAAATTTTTCAATATTCCATAGTTTTAAGATTTAAATATTCAAAAATTAGGCATCTTAAATTTGAAAATGTTTAAAATAGAATTTTTTTGCTATTAATTTGGAACTTGGTAAAAAAAATAATTTTAGATTAAAACTTTAAATTTGACAATTTTGAATTAGAGGCACTTGAAGTTTAACCGAATTTAAACACTAAAAAAAATTGAAATTTGATCAACTGGACAGTGTGAAATTAATAACGTTGGAAATTTAACAATTTTGTAATGATTGCTTAAAGATTTAAACATTTCAAATTAAAAGAATTCCGAATGAAGCAATTTCATGTTATAATATTTAAAAATTGATAAATCAAAATCTTTCAAATTTGAAAATTTTCAAAATGAAAGTCTTAATAGTAGTATTATTCTTAAAGCTTTTTTTTTAAATGTTCTGAATGTGAATTAATCATAAAGCTTTTTATTTTTTTAAAGAAGTTTAAAATGTATGTAACAGGAAAAAATGTAATTGATTATAAAAGTTTAAAATTATCTTTGTTTCAGAATCGGATCTTATAACGCAGGAGGTCGAGTTCGATTTCCTAATTTCCTCAGAGTTTTTGCGCAGTTCTCTTGTAGAACATATTGGAGAACGGGGAATTTCTACGGAGCAGGTAGTGGATATAGAATATGTTGAGAAACATCCTCCACCGGAACCGCAAGATTGTCTCATTCATGACGATTGGGTTTCTGCTGTTGCTGTTTCCGGCAAATGGTAATTAATTATTTCTTGATTTTAGTAAAGCGTTTAAAAGTCTAGATTTGTAACTTTGCTTACACTAGGCGTGACTATGACTTTTTTTATCTTAAATCTCACTGACAGATAAATAATTAATACAAATGAATTTTACATATCAGATAATCGAAAAGACATTTATACATTTTTCATGATGTTGGAAAGTTTGAAAAATAGTGATACGTGAACTTGAAGAATCGACAGACTACTTTAGATTGCATTCAAATTAAATTCATAAAAAGTCTTAATTTTTATCAGTATTTTCGGAAATAGAAGTTTCCGCTTGGTTCAAAAACAATTGTATGATTTACTGTTGTAATGATAAAATTTTCCTCTTCTTTATGCCTTGTATTTTTATGATGTACAAGATATAATATGAACATTTTGATTTTCATTATGTAATAAGAAACATGCGAGAAATAATATAAAGAAACTTCATAAAAATAGTCAATTGTAGTGTTTATTGAACTCGTCGATAACAGGAAAACGTTGTACCTACACAAAATATCTTCTACACAGAATATTTCCGATACAGAATTTAATACTGTTACATTTTTCCTACACCAAATATTTTCTATTAAGAATATATTCCTACAGAGTAGTAAATAATAATATTATATTATTCTAAAAATATTGTACCCAACAATTGTGAACATCAACTAATAGTATAACTGTTGTATAGGAAGAAAGTTAATTCAGTAATGATTACATTAGTTTTTAGTTCTTATGCGAAAAAAATAGATTTATGATTTTTTCATTTAAAAAATCACTTTAAGAGGTCATGACTTTTAATCTGGTTACGCTAGAACATTCTTTTTTTTCCTTTCGCGGCACTGTCGTCAAGGGGAAAAAATGACTTTTTTGGTTAACAATAGCGTACAGCCCACAGATCTTGACGGTTTGGACGTAAAAAATTTGAGAAAAAAAGCTGATAACATTTTGCAGAGGTTAATTGTTTCCATCGCCTGCTTTTCATAGAGTAACATTTATTTATTAAGTTTGTTTGAGAAATCATATAATGTACCAACTCATTATGAATGTTGTTAAAGTTATTGAATAATCTATTTCTTTGTAACATTAACAAGAATAACTTTAAGAGATTTTTTTTTCCATAATAATATTGTCTCCATTCTAACTTCTTGCAATGTAACTGAAAAAACGTAAAGTGGTGAAAATTATAGAAACATACTTTCAACAAATAATTCTTTTATAACAAATTTTTTGTTAATTATATTATGATAAAACGGCTTCAATTAATGTTGCTCTATGAAATGTAGTTGATTGCCACAATTTTCATATTATTGATGAGTATTGGGAACATCAGATAGAATAAAATAATTACCATTTAATTCTGTGTAGGATATATTGCGTGTAGAAAATATTTTTATGGGAAAAATGTTGGACATACCTAATATTTTTGCGTAAAATATTATGTGTAGGAAAAATATTATCAGTATACGTTGTGTAAAATATATGATTTGTAAAATATATTTGTATAGGAAGGGGTGGTACTCTCAATAACTCTCAATATAACGAAAAATGATCTCATGTAATTGTGATTATCTTATAGGTGAATTCGCATGAAATTTAATAACTTTTTTTAAAATGTGATAATAATTTCCAAATCTTGAATGAGAATTTAAACATAATAAGCACTTCTTGCTATAAGTTACCTTAGTAACATATTGAAAAATATTTTCTAGATTTCACAACTTCCCAAATCTATGAAAACTTTCTTTGAAATTGATCCCAAGAACATTGAACAACACTCGTTATTTGGAAAGTTAAATTTTTTAAATGTGGAAACCATTCAGAGTAAAATATGAGCCATAAAACTTCTAAAGCCTTGTTATTATAAACGACTTCAAAAAATGCGGAGAATATTATGAGATTCCTGGAGACAAAGATTTCCGACGGTTTTCGATACGGGTTTTTTCGATAAAAACAATTCCTAAATTTTCAAATTCGTGTTTCTCGCAAAAAATCTTATTGGAATCCGGATTAAAAATAGTCTCCACAGATAGCCTAATCTTGCCGAAGTCTGAAATGGAAGTAATTTTTCAGGATTTTGACTGGATGCTATGACAATACTCTTCACATCTGGACATCAAAAGGAAAACATATTCTTATCATTCCTGGTCACACTTCTCCCATTAAGGCTGTCTCTTGGATATCAGTAAACGAAGAAAATGCTTCTTTCGTCAGGTAATAAATTCAAAAATTGCAATTTAAAATATTCATTATTTCACGTTTCCAAATATTGTTTTAAATGTATTTGATATCATTTTCAACAGTCTTATCTCAAAGACTTAATAATAAATTATGAAAATTCATTTTATTTTATTTTGTACTATTTTTTATAGTGCCTCTCAAGATCAAACTGCGATAATATGGGATTGGAATATCGCGAGCAATTCTGTGGATTGTATTCACATTTGTAAAGGACATGAAAGGGGCTTGGAGGCCGTGGGAGTTAATGAAACTGGGACATTAATGGCGACTGGTTCGTGGGACACGATGCTCAAGATTTGGTCTACAAGTAAGCATTTTTTTGAATTCTTATAATTCTAATAATTTTAGGTATTATGATAAAAATCTAAGGATAAAGCTCAATTTGTTTGGACTTTCTTCAAAATGTGGGATTTTCTTCAGACCGAATCCATTTCAAATCAGACAGGCTTCTACGCTTGAAATCGAAGAATCTCTGGGGAGGAAAGAATCTTGTTTTTTAGAGGGAATTATGCGATACTTATTTTTCCTATTTGCAACAAAAAATCTAAAAATATTGGGTTTTGTTTTTCAAAAACCCCGATTTTTTCTTCAAATCTCTATAACTTTTGATCTAATTGAATTATTTATTATTTTTTTTCTTTTACTAATAGCATTCATCGCCTTCTATCAAAATCCGCTGGGAAATTGAAAAAAGGTTTAAGATTATCAAAAAATTACCTTTAAATTTTTTCCATGTTTTTTAAACTTGTACTTTGATGATAAAGATATCTGGTAAGTTTGATGTTTGCTAAATGTCTTTTGTAGCCAAAAGAATTCTTTTTTGATACAAATGTAATTTTTAAACTTATCTCGTAAACTATGAAAAAGGTGGGTTTGTTTTAAAAAAAAATCGCCTTTTAATTTTTTTTAGTATAACCGCTGCCATTGTATTAACCTTTATTCAATTTTTAGATTTTTTTTGTACAGATCGAAAGATTCCGCGATTTTAAGTGTAGAACCCTGCATGATTTGAAATGGATTCGGTCTTTAGAAATTTTATCCGAATTAGTTTTTTACTTCTCTTTATTTTTAAAATTTGGTGAAAAACGTTAAGAGCGTGCTACATTTAACACAAAACATTATGCAGAAGCTTTGAAAAGATCGTGTAATTTTATTTTTTAACTGTTTAAAATTGGCACTTGAAGTGTTCAAAATTATACTGTTCAAATGAAAGTAATGTAAACTCTAAATTGTTCAGAAACAGTTGATTTTAACTGCGGTATTTTAAAGTAGAACCATTTTTAATTATTGTATTCAATGCGCATAGTTGCATTGAACAAAATCCGAAGTGAAATGCCTTATTGTAATTTTAAGCATACTTAAGTACATACAATTTAAAGTTTTATGTTTGGATAAATTAAGATAAATGTATTTTTATTTCACAAGTTTTAACCTGATCAAAAATATTGAGATTTTAACAAAAATGCTTGCTTAACAGTTGGAAGTTTAAAATGTCTAATTGAGATTTCAATTAAAGTTAAAATATTACATCAATTTTAAATATTCTTATTTTATGTAGACGTCGAATTAAGTTAATAGTACTTTTAATTTCAAGCTACCGAAGATGATGAAGAGGGAGAATCCGCCTCGAAGAGAATGAAGAAAGACCACGGCAAAACTAAAGTAAGTTCTTGAATTATCGATCTTCATAACTAAATATAATATTCCTAATTAAAATTTGCAGGTTCCCAAAAGAACATTGAAAGGTCATAAGGAAGCTTTAAGTGGAGTAGTTTGGACAGACAAAACAGAAATCGTTACGTCATCTTGGGATCACACGTTAAAACTTTGGGACTCAGAACTCGGAGGAATAAAGCAGGAGATTGCGGGGAACAAAAGTTTCTTTGACGTAGATTATTCTCCTCTTTCCCGCACGCTTATAACGGCCTCGGCGGACAGACATATCCGTTTATATGACCCCAGATCAAAAGGTGATTATTGCGAGAAGTAGTGTTAAAAAGACTTCTTTATTCTACATTTTTCTTTATTTTAAACTAACCTAATCAAATTTTCGAAGTATAATCTAATTCCTGTTTAATTTGTTAAACTTAAATTTTCTTCTTTTTTCAAAAATGATGATATTTATATCTGTGTTAAATTGTTTGCCTTAACTGTTTTCAGATGGAGCAATAGTAAAGGCGATGTTCACTTCTCACGTCCAATGGGTTCAATCTGTTTGCTGGTCGACCACAGATGAACATTTATTTTTGTCGGGTGCCTACGATAATAACGTTAAACTTTGGGATACGCGAAGGTATTTGATTTATTTTATATATGTACAGGTTGTCTATCCTACCTGAAAAACCTGGTAATGTCAGGGAATTTTTTCTACAGGTTTTAGTTGGTAAATCATGTATTTTGATAAAAAAATAGTTACTATTGTTAGAAAATTAATTTTCTTTGTTGAAAATTCATCTTTTACCATACCTTTTTTGCAATGAAAATTTAATTCATTGGTTTAATGTGACAGTCTTTCGCAAGAAAAAAACTTTTGTTAAAGACCCGCAATTTTATTTGAAAATTCATCTCTCATGAAAAATAATCTAATTGATGGAAAATTCGTTTTATTTTTTTGGCTGCGATTCATTCATTTAGTTTGAAATTCAGGTTTATGGTTTTAAGTTAATCTATTCCAGTCGAAGATACATATTTGAAGATAAATATTCATGCGTTTAACTGATTGTTTTAGATCAAGACTCAACTGTTCTGGTTGAAAATGTAACTTTGGTTATAAGTTTACCTATCTTGTTAAAGATGCAATATTTTAAATTGGAAAGTTAGGAATTTGAAGCGGTTTAAATAGAATTTAATACAGTAGCGATATGAATTTTACTTAAATATGCACTGAATTTTAAGTATTACAACATAAAATAAAAATTTGTTCGAATTATTATCCAATTTATGTTTTTTCGGGACAAATTAAAGAAATTAATAATTATGTTTTGGTATTATTCAATTATTTGATTAATCGATGGTTTTAATATATTAAAGTTGCAGAAAAGTTACTTTTTTTAGTAACGGTAACGCGTTAAAATTTTCTGATAACGGTAATGCAAAGTAATGCACGTTACCGATCGTTTTTATAAAAGTTTTAATATGTTTGGCATTACAATTAAATGTTTCAATGTCAAGAAAACCAATCAGATGATGTATATCCTTACTTCCCTACACACATTTTCTTATCTAAAGAAATTATTTATCCAGCACGATGCGAGGTCACCGAACAGTGCATATGTTTAGCGACTGCTCAGTAGGATGGTCCAATAAATATTAAATCCAATAAAAATAAATAAATAAATACCGGACGGAAATTTGTTTGAATCCACACAAAAATAAATCCATAAAAATGATATTTAGAGGTGCCGCAAGCCCCATATGAAGTTTAAAACGTATTTGTTATAAGAACAAAAACGTTTTTGTAAATTTTATTCAGAATCCTTAACATTATCTCGAAATTTCTCTTCACAATTAGCAATTAGACCATTGCTGCCTTTCTGACACCTCGCCGAAGTCTTCCAGTAACTTATTCAAAAGAAATTTGTGTTTAATATGATCCGTGCAGAAAATTTAAAACATATTTCAAATATCTGTTTTATCTCAGCAAAATATATTCACAAAAAAAGAGATTATTTAAAATATAGTTTTCTCTAATGTTTATGTATGATTTTTTAAATAACTAATACGGCGAAGCAAAGTTAAAGATTTAAGAAAAAACCAGAACTTTCTTGCACTTATCTAAGGGAAGATTGTTATAAACAAAACTAAATTGCTTAAGAAATTTTTTTGTTAACTTTCATTATATAGTACTTCACTAAGTGAAAAAGGGACAGAAAGGTAAAAATTATCGAAACAATTGTTTTTGCTAAATCTTAATAATTATTAACTCACTTATAATGAAAAGTATATAAATAGTGTAAAAAATTCAGGAAAACCCGCAACATTTTATCATTAAGCAAAGAGAATATTGTTAATTAATTACTTTTGGGATGCTATAAAACAGACTTATGGGGGTGATATTTAAAAAATGATATTTTATTTATATTCTTTGGCTAATTGTGAAGAGAAATGTTGAATTCCAACTTGATTCAGCTAATATTGAGGATTCAAAATAAAATATAACAAAACATCTTTTTTCCTACGGTATCCATGAAAATTCGAAAAAAAATTTCCAATGCATTTTTGGACCACCCTATATTTCTGCACAGCCGGATTGATACAAAATACATCGCATGACCGATAAAATTTTCGAAAAATTGGTACTATTTAACAAATATGAAGTTTTATGGAAAGCCTTAAGTAGACTGCAGCATAGGATTCTAAACTTAATAATAGTTTAGATAAAAAACATTCTATAGCCAAATTCAGTCTTTTTTAAATTACTTTACCTAAATGTAAATATAATATTCAGTTTTATTAAAATTTGCAATGAAATGTATCAAATTCTTAAGATTCTTTTTGGACATTGAAATATTGTGTTAAATATTTAATAAAAAATGTAACGGCAAGGTAACGCGTTACTTTTTTTAAAAAAGTAACGGTAACGCGTTAGAAATTTTTAGGCAGTAATGGAAACGTTAACGCGTAATATTCAGATAGTAACGTTATAATAAACTCGCGAAAGTGTATACATACTACGAGCACGGATCCGAACGTAATTGAGGGGCACCTTTGGATATTTTTCATTTATTTCGATAAATTAAAAATGATTTGATTAAAAAATAAACTCATTCTAAAAATGATCGAAGTATAATCAGTATACGAAGACATAATGTCAAATTTATATAGTAATTATATTTTATATAGAAAAGAATGAAAAGAAACGTAACGAAACTTTCGTTACAGTCCTTTTTGTTCATTTGAACACAATACTTTGAAGAAAGATTATTTTGGTATTGTGCCTCTGTACTTACATTATTTTTTTACGCATTTTTTATACTTAGCATAGTTCACAGGTAAACGATTTTGAATTTACATACATAATTGGCAAATATTAGAAACGGCCTCTTAATGTCGTTCGAATCTTGGATTCCTAGTCGAATGTTTAAAAAAATGCGAAATATTTTAATGGCTCCGTACTATGAAAAATTATACCTGTAAAAAACTTGAGATACCAGAAAAAACTGCAATTGTCAAGAAATTTTTTCCAGAATTTGAGTAGACACCCTGTACAGTGATTTAACTTTACAGCTAGATTAAAGTGATTTTAATTTATTTGCGAATTATTTTTCTGTTTTAGTCCCAAGGCCTCGCTTTTCGATCTCATGGGACACGAAGACAAAGTCCTCGCGTGTAATTGGTCAAATCCGAAACTGATGGTTTCTGGAGGATCTGACAACACAGTCAGAATATTTAAGGCGAAAAATTCAAATTGCTGAGAGTACATAAAGCTCCTTAGGGGAATTTTTCTTCTTTCTTGGAACTGAATCAAGAGTTGTGGAATTTTAGTTAAATTATTGGGTTAATGACACTCTCGTAGAAAGGACTGAACCAATTCCAAGTAACGCAGAAATCACTGATTCTACCAATCTTTCAGTGTGTGGCTGAGTCAAATTTTTATATGCTTCGTGTCATAGTTTTGTACTAAGCAAAAGCAATTTTTGTAAAAAAGTGTAGCTATTGATTTAAGAGATTTGTAAAATAAATACCAATTTATTTGGTAAATTACCTTATATTATTTAATTATTTTCTATTTTAGGGATCAATTTAATTTAATTTCTGAATGCACTATGATATTTTTTTGCAGTGGCAAATAGTCAGCCTCCTTATGAAAGTGGTTTAAATAATCACAAGTTGTCAATTTGCAAAGTAGCATAACAAATATTTATCAAAGAGAAATTTTTAGTTTATTTCGTAAATAAAATGGTGACAAATTAAATTTCAAATCACGCAAAATGTCAAGAAAAGTGTATGTCATGGTGACGAAATGATTTCTCATTTGGTTATATGTATTATTATAGAATAAAAATAAAGGGACACATACTTCAGTTTGACTACAAACTTTGCTGTTAATTTTTTCCAATCGTTTAAAGATACCTGGCAAATTCTCAAATAATGAAGCATATTTTTCAAAATACATTATTTTTAAAACGGTATTCAGAGTTTTTTTATTCGGTGTATATTTCTAATACATTAAAAAAAGTTTCTGCCAGTATAAGAAAGGCATTCCAGCAGTTTTATGTGTGCTAAACCATTTTTAAGGCCAGGTTTTTTTGAAAAATATAATTTTCATTTTTTCTCGTTAACGATGTAAGATATCACAAAAGAGCAAGGGTTTTTTTTAAAGTAGAAATGTTCTAAATGATGAACTTATATGTGAACATTTTTTTGTAACTTCCTTTTTTCCGAGAAAAATGCGAAAATTCGATTTCTCAAAATTATTAATTTTTTAATGTGAAGCAGTGGATTATTAATAATGAAATTTATTGCTAAACAAATGAAAAATGTTAAAATTGAGGTTTTTGAATTTTCATGGAGAACGAAAAAATAAAATCCCGAATATTTACGCTGGTTCGGAAAATACTACATTAAATTTTTTTAAATTTCGGATAATTCGCAGGCAATCTTCGAATGACTGTAACAAATACATAAAAAATTTCCATAAAACTATGAAATGCGTGAGCTTGCTCTTTAAAAAATGGCCAAACTATGCATTTTTTAAATTGTTTAAGTAATCACCAATTGATGTTAGTTTGCGAAGAATCATCGCAAAGACTCACCGGAATTAAATTTTTCACCGATTTTATGCAAAAAATTGAGGCCATCCATTGAAAAATAGTCCAAATGTAATTTTATTCATACAAATTGTCTAAAAAATTGACAAATCACATCCATTTTTAATTAGCCGTAATCGAAAATTAACTTCTCTCATATTTTGTACTAAAAGTATGTATTTTAATAAGTTGAACATTGTGGATACCAAGAGACTGGCTTTTGTTTATACTTTTATACAAATTGTCTTCATAAATATTTTCACCCACTGTAAATTCGCTAATTTATGTCGAAAATTAGAATCAAATCCGTGCTCGGACGGCACGAACAAACATATACTGATATGTCCTAACGTGCAGTTTTAAATAATACTTATAATATAATAATATAAGATAAAATTTCAATACAAAAACGATGAAACGGGGCAATACATTAAAGCTTAATTATGGCGATCAGCGAAAAAAAATCGAGAAATATGCTAACCGCTTTTCAGTAATATATTACATTTTAAGAAAAAATTCCAAGTCAAATAAATCGAAAACATAAAAATTCTAAATGTTCATCGATTGTTACAAAAAAATATTCAAATATTATAATTTTAGTATTTTCTGCGTGGCAAGACTGGCTTTTCTTCCACGTCCGCAAATATTTCTGGGTGGGGGAACAGCGCAGCGTGTACTTAGCGGAAATGGGGAGTCACCACTGGCGTAGAATTTTGTTTTACTCTTGCCTTTATCGAGTCTATATGTGTATGGGGCCGTCACAAATCACGTAAGGGTTCTGAC
>JAAAKG020031379.1:0-19586 GCA_010014905.2 Druon quercuslanigerum
TAAAAATATTCTATCTAATTAATAACCAGTCTAACTGAAACTCTGTTTCAATAACTCTGTTTCAAATTTAAAATTAAGCTTTAATCGCTGATCCATATGATGTAACATGCGAAGAATTGGAGTGAGTCTTCTGAAAATGATCTTCATACTCTTCTTCCTCAGCTGTCCGGAAAGGTTATGGAGGCACGACTTCTGAATCCTCCCAACATTTTTTAAGGTCAAAGAAAACTTCATCACTCTTGGATGAATGAAATATATTAAGCGCAGATGAAACAAACGATGAGTTATTGCCTGTACCTGAAATTAGCTCAATTTCACTAAAGCACTTTCACGAAAATTCGGATCTGCTAATTGACTGATCCACGAGACGTTCCAGATTTATCCCCACCCCCTTCCTAAGAGAACAACAGGTCCTCTTGTACGAGGAAGTTGAAGACTGAGCAAAGGACACAGCGATTATGGACACATCTAAGCGTTATCGATAAATGCTCAAACACACTTTGTATGACCAGATGATGTTGTAATATTGACCATTGCTGTTGTCAGGAAAACCAACGGTGATTTCTTTTGAGAAATCTGCATTACCCAAATCGCATGAGTAGATTGTGCTTGATGAGGTGTTAAAAATGTATTTGGCATCATCGAAGAATATTGTTCTGAGCTTGAAGATGACCCATGAAGCAGACGTATGATGCTTCGCCTGACAAATCTAAAAAAAACTCTTTGAAGCACAATTATTAAATGAATGAGACCCTAAACAATTGGTAGACAATTTTCTTTCAAAAATGAACTCTTTCTTTGTGATGCAGACTAACTTTGAAACTGCGGACACAAAATTATATCATGCAGTTCACGGCAGAAAATTACTTCCTGTCCTGACCAGGCTTCTTCGTAAGCTGCTCCTTAGACGGTTGTTCCTTGACTAGCTGCTCTGAAATTGCGTTGACGTTAGCTGTTGTAGAAATCGACGATTTCGAGGACTTTCCTAACCTTTTCTTTTGAAATTGAGACTTGGAAGAATTTTGAGAAGATAACAGCGAAAATCACTATGCTGATTCTGATTTGACGATTCCCATCACCAGCGAGATATCAAATTCGACAACATCAAGCTCTGATCGATCCTTAACCGTAGCAACTGTTTCGGACCAATTGAAGAAACTATGGGACCAGCAAGACCAGATCGAGTAAAAACTGTTAACCTTTGCCTTTCGACAAGATCCCGAGCTTCAAAGATGTTCTTAACAAATTGGGCGTTCTACATCTTGTTAATCCCCAGGGAATGATGAAGAGCATGATTAAGAAGAGAGCAGTGTTCCTGATTAAAAAAAATGGAAGCCGTATAGTCCTGGATTGTGCCGCGTGTGCGATAAAGCCGTCTTTGACACAGTTTACTGCATTTATCCACAAAGAATACATCATGAGCTTGCTCTGGGGCGTTTTGCAGGTTCCTTCAAATATTTGTCCCTGTTTTGCCCGGAATGCCCCGACTGCAATATTCGCCTCCAAGGTATGGTTGACTAGCTTAGGCTCAACTATGCCACCTGGCCTGCGTCGGATATCCCATCTAATCATCGTTACTTCATCAGCGAGGGTTAAAAAAAGCTGAAGATAAAAGTCAAAGCTAAATTTGCCGATGCTAAGGGTTATCCGAACCAAGTCAGCAGTTTCCTAATTAGGAAATCCGCCCTTCAAGTTGCTACCACACTTGCCAAATCGGAGGCTAAAACGGCTATCCAACTTTCTAAAGAAAAGAGGAAACTTGCAGTTGAAGCCCTGTATTCACCATTTGTGAAAAAGTCACTCGATCAACTAATGAGACAATGACCAGAGCTTGAGTATGTCCAGGAGATCAAGATTATCATCCTGAAGAGATACCAGAACAGGCCAACCAAGTGAAATACTAATGAAGATATATCATTTCTTGTTTTAGACACATAAGAATTCAGATTAAAAATATAATTATGTCAATTGAATAGTTTTGTCGCAAATAGCTAAAATTTCTTTTTATTATTTTACGACCAATTAAAGGTTTTTATATTCATTATTCAATTTTGGCGAAACAGTCAGAAGTTAAATGACGCAACGGATGAGAAACTGCTTTTCTGCCGTTACCAATTGAATATAAGGATTGTATTTTTATACTATATAATAAAACGATTTACTAATATAATATTGCCAAAGGTTTACAGAAATATGTTGTTTTCAATGTAAAATTTAATTTACTAAGACTGTCTCAATTATGTTAATATAATTATTCTAGTACAGATTTTAGATGGAAGTCGCGGTTTGAAGGGACATTTGTGACAGACACTTATTTCCGTCGACTATTTAATACTAAAACATAAATACCGATCAATATACGTCAAGATGAAAATCGTCACCCTCAAGTCGGCTATAGCGTTTTGAGCTTTAATTTTAAATTTAAATTAGTCCAGATGCCAGCTTTTTGACTGGCCCGTTAATTGATCGACAGTCAAACGGTCTTGCAGTCACAACATGAGTCTCGCGCGGAGGAGAAACGCTCACTAGCCGAAGGCAAAGCGGCGAAGAGCCACTTCTCGCCAAGACGCCGTAGATGACTGTATTAAAATTTTAAAAATGCGGAATATTGTCGAAAAGTCGGTTTCCGAGTCAGCTTGTGATCGATTGTCAAAATCAATCAATTATATTGTTCATCTACAACTATTGCAAGGTCTGTAAGCACGAATTTTACCGAAAAAATCGGCCCGCTTCGCCGGCACATTCTCATCACGCTCTACACGATAATGGGTTACCTCGCGCATAGGGCTCGGATATTTATTCTTATAACTTTATAAAAAAGATCTCTTTTAAATTGCAGTATTTATATGCGTCTTAATATTCTGAATTTTCTACCTAATTAGGTATAATTAAAGATGAGATTGCTCAAAGCTCTGTAGGCTTTGAGGTACACATTCTTATCGTGACACTCGCGCTGCGCGCTCCATTTTTGGCAGACATTCCTAAATGTATATTTTCTGAACCACTTTAAAATAATAAAAAACTGCAATCCTTTTTGCAGACATTTCTGTCTATCTCGCGTTTTTTAATTGAATCATGGTTTTCATATTATCTTTTATGGGTAAAGCAAATTATCCAACAAGGTTTCTTACGGATTTTTTACGTATCTCGCGTCTTTTGGCGTTATATTGAAATTTTTTATTTTATGCATATCACTCACGATAAATAAAAACAAAATGTTGAGTCCTTTTGGAAAATGGTTAAGACATTTTGTAGCATTTTTCAAAAGCCGTAATTTCTCTTTGAGACTTTTTTTGTAGTTTGCCTCGTTACGCCATTCTAATACTTTCTCAAAAATAAATTATGAGAATGTAATAAATTATTACAAATTTGTATCTCTTTTTCGGGTGAATAACTTTTTCTGTTAATTTCTTTTCGAACCTTCTGTCGTTTTTCCACAAATTTTTTATTTTTTTATTTTCAATGGTATTTTTCACGAATAAAACAAAATGCGCGTCCTATCAAGAAGTAAACGAATTTGTAGATCTTTTTTGGTGCCAAAATTGTTTTTAATTCATCTTTTTTCGTATCCTACAGAGTTTGAACAAAAAATGGAATTTTTTATTTTGCATTATTTTTTGCGCAATCAAAATTTTAATTTTCGATTTTTCAAGAAAATCCAAAAAGTAGTTATAATAATCTTGAAGGGCTTTAAAACAGCAAGGTTTTTCTTCTCTTGACTTTTTTTCATATAATGAGAACTTTATTTTTTGAAAGAAGTTATTAGGATAAATTGTTTTGAAAATGCTATAACATTTTGAGTTTTTATCAAAAATGGCTGGTTAAAGAACTCGTCCTAAAAAAAGGATGCCAAAGATCCATCTGATCCGTTAATTGTTTCGAAAGTTATCGTGTTTAGGAACGGACGGCCGACCGGTCGGACAGACAGACAGACAGACGCCATCGTCAAAACTTAAATATCAGATTCACGGGCCTCGAAACGTGGAGATCTGTTGAAAAACTGTGGTATCAAATTTCGAACATTTCTAATACTCTCTCCATCATAAATGATGAGAATGTAAAAAATACATATTTTAACTGAAAATTTTAGTTTATACTTAAGTTTGCAGATAAATTTTCAAGAAAAAAATGTCAACAAAATTGTTCAATTTTTATCTTCAGAAACAACTAACACAATATATGTATTCAATAAAAAAAGGACTAGTTAAATTTTCGAATAAAAATGGAATTTTAAACAAAACGTATAGATCAATTTTCAACGAAATAAATTAATTTTTATCAAAATATATAAATTTTCATCGAAAAAAGTTTACATTGTCAGTTTACGAAATCAGTAATCACAGTACCTATTGTCGTCTAAATAGGTGAATATGTAACATTTTTTCGAAAATACGTGACAAATAGGTGATAAAAAAATGTTAAATAAGACAATCATATTTAAAGAATATATCCACGCTGACGTATTTTCAATGCGTCTTCTCTTTACTGAACTATCTATTAAATGAATGCTGAATTCTAGGTTCTTCCTTATGTCTTCGGTCCACAAAAATAAAAATAAAAATTGAGTACCTTTTTTTTTACCTGAGTTACCAAAGTGTCAATTAATCAAATACATCAGATTAATATGGTAGAGTAAAAGCGAAAATAAAAAACCATGTCATTGGAAATTTTCCAGTCAACATTTTTCATAAGTCAATTTGAAAAAATTAATAAATATAGGTTATTATAACGTCTTAAACAATAAATGCAACTTTAATCAATTAAGCACTACATTTTAAAGAAATTAAAAAGGAATCTTTATCGTAGGTTAGGAAGGACGAACAGAAATTCACAGTGTATATAAATTAATTTAGAAATACTTTCTAACCTACAATAAAGATTCCTCTTTTAATTTCGTTAAAATGTAGTCATTATTAATTTATTGTTTTTTTTTAAATTGACTTATGAACAATTTTGACTGGAAAATTTCCAAAGACATGGTTTTTTAATTTTTGTTTTTACTCTATGACATTAATCTGATGTATTTGAATAATTCAAACTTTGATAACTCAGGTTAAAACCTTTTGAAAAGGTACGCATTTTACCGAGTTTTTTCATGAAATAAATTTTGAGTTAAAAAATGGTTTTTGGCTCAATTTTCTTTTAATTTACGTGAACCGTAAGACATAAAGAAGAATCTAGGATTCAACATTCATAATTCCATTTTAATAGTAAAAATACAGACTTGAAATTAATCTCGGTTGGACTCGACCCCCAAAACCACCCCAATTAGGGGTTGAAAATAAAAAATTTTTTATCTCCGCTTCTTATGAAATTTTCCACCTTTATTCTGGATGTGTACACCTGCAGGTCACAAAGAGTGTCTGTAGAAATTATCATATCATTTCAACCCCCGAAACACCCCTTACTCGAGGGTTGAAAATATGAAATATTTATTATTTTGTTTTTTATAGAAATTCATCTCTCGGGTTGAAAATTCCACTATTTGTTTAAAAATTCATATTTTGGTATGAAAATTCATGAACGTGAATAAAAATTAATTGCTTTAGCTGAAAATTCGTTTCTTGTTAGATAAAAATTACGTTTAAAAAAATTGGGTTTGGTTTGTAAGTTATCTTTTTTAATTGAAAATTTATATATTTCTTGAAACTGTATCTTTTTTGCTAGAATATTTACCTTTTGGGTTTGAAATTGAATTATTTTGTGGAGAATTAACTTTATTGGTTTAAATTTGATATTTGTTGCTTGAGCATTTATTTTTGGGTTGAAAATTGAACTACTTGGTTAAAAATTCATATTTTGGGTTCCAGGTTCATCATTTTAGTCGAAAATTAATTTATTGGGTTCAAAATATATCTTTTTTTATTTGAAAACTTACTTTTGTTTGAAAATTCATAAAGGTGGATTAAAAATTAATTTCTTTGGCTGAAAATTCGTTTCTTGTTAGTTGAAAATTAGGTTAAAAAAATTTACTTTTCTAATTTCAAAATGAATTATTCTAGTTTTAGTTTTTAATTTATCTTTTTTAGTTGAAAATGTATATATTTCATTGAAACTGTATCTTCTGTGGTAGAAAATTTATCTTTTGGGTTTGAAATTGAATTATTTTGTGGAGAATTAATTTTATTTGTTGAAATTGTATTTTTTTAACTGAAAATTTAGCAACTCTATTTTTGTAAAAAAAATCTTTTTGTTAAAAAATTCGTTTTTTGTTGTTTGAGCATTTATTTTTAGGTTGAAAGTTCAACTACTTGGTTAAAAATTCATATTTTTGGTTCAAGGTTCATCATTTTAGTTAAAAATTAATTTCTTAGGTTCAATGTACAGGGTGTTCAAAAAGTCTCGATACATCTAAATATCTCTCAAGGTAAATGTTTTTTCAAAAAGGTCAAGGTCATTATTGAAGTAACTTTTAACGAGGAATCCAGTGATGACCTTGAATTTGACCTTGAACTTGATCTTCAATGTTATTTCAAGGTCAATTTTGTTTTTTAAAATGGGAACACCTATTTTTGATATGATTGAAATGATTTGATAATTTTTACAGACACTCTTTGTGACCTGCAGGTGTACACATCCAGAATAAAGGTGGAAAATTTCATAAGAAGCGGAAATACATTTTTTTTATTTTTCAACCCCTAATTAGGGGTGGTTTTGGGTATAGAGCCCAACTAAGAATAATTCCAAGTCTGTATTTTTACTATTGAAATCAAATTAAATCATTTTCCAGTAAATTATTTCGATTTCACAAAGTGCCCATTTTTAGTACTTCAAATTGTAGGATCATAAAGTAATAAACTTCAATGAATTATATCTCCGTCAAAAATAAAGATATCACAAAAAAAGAAAATTGGGTTTTGAAGTGTAAGAGTATTAGTTTACAATGCCAACATTGGTTTTTAGACAAAAAATTTATTCACGTCGAGAAAAATTCTCAATTATAGCGAAAAACCGTGTTTTTCGCACATTTAAGTTAGGATATCTCGGAAACCTAGGGTGATGGAAGATTTCTGAGGCCAGATTTGGATTCAGTGCACCAAAAACCTTCGGGTAGGTATGGTTGTCTTTCTATGTTTTTCCGCTTTTGAATTTTTTTCGGCCTGTGTTATTCAACAAATATTCTCATGCGAAGAAAAAGGAACTTTTTTGCTTGTATTAGTTACAATTATCATCATTTTAAATTGAATGGAATTATTTGCTTCATAAGGAAGTCAATTTATTTATAATTCATTATTGGATTCAAAGAAAATGTTTATTCATTTTAAACTAACCTGTTCTCTTTTTTTCAACCAAAACATATATTTCATTTAAAGAAATGTAAAGGTCAAATAAAAAATTATATTTCTTTAGTTTAAAGAAATTTTTTATTTGAAGCAATCAAATATTTCTTTAATTGAAAGAAATATTTCGTTTGAAGGAACGAAATATTTCTTTGATTTAAAGAAATTTTCCGATAAAAGTAACGAAATGTTTCTTTAAATCGAATAAAAAAATTAACAAAAAAATGTATTTAAATCAAAGAAATGTTTCTTTGACCTTATATCAATACTAGAATTTCTTTATAGAAAGTTTCCTGGAATTGTTCAAAAAATTGTAGATACCTGGAAAAGCGTAGAAATTTTAAGGATTTTTTTTTAAATTAGGGAATTTTTCCCAGAGCGCGCTTAATTTTTTTTTTTTTTTAAATTGCATTCTGAAATTGACTAAGAATGATTGTTAATTTCCAAAAGTAGCTTTATATGAGTGCCTTTAACTATTTTGTTAAAAATTCCTTTCTTGTTTTGTTTTTAAATTAATTTTTCTAACTGGAAAATGAAAATTCTATTTTTGGATGAAAATGGATTTGTTGTAATTTGTTTGTATTTTTGTTCTCTCTCTCGACTAAAAAATATTAATTGGTTGAAAATTAAACTATTTTGTGGAAAACTCGTCTTTTTTATTGAATTAAACTGTTTTTGATTGAAAATTAAAATATTTTCTGGTTGAAATATCAACTAGTACATTTTTTGTTCAGAACGTAACTATTTTGGAATGAAAATTTTATGATTGTATTAAAATTTGAACTCTTTTTGTGACACAACATTTTAAAATATAACTATCTTTTTGAAATTTTTTTTTCTTATGAAAATTAATTTTATTTATTTTTAAAGTTAAAAGAAAATTAACTGAAAATGATAAAATATTCATTTTTTGAATGAAAAATGATTTTTTTTAGTTGAAAATTCGTATTTTTTAGCAGAAATTAATCTTTTTGGTTGAAAATTAATTTTTTTGTTGGTTAAAATACGACTAGTCCAGTTCAAAATTCGTCACATTTTTGAAAATTAAAATATATTTTGGTTGAAATATCAACTTGTAAATTTTTCGTTCAGAATGTATCTTTTTTAGAATGAAAATTTAATAATGGTGTAATAAGTTGAACACTTTTTGTTGTAAATTAATGTTTTTGTTGTTGAAAATTAATCTTTTTAAACTGAAAATATAACTATTTCATCTTTTTACTGAAGAATTCATCTCTTTGTTTAAAATTGTGACTATTTTTTTTTAACTAATTTCTTTTAGGTTGAAAATCAGAATTTTTTCTGAAAATATAATTGTTCCAATTAAATATTCCGTCATTTTAGTTGAAAATTCATCTTCTTGTTTGAACGTTATTTTTTTAAACTAATAATTTAACTACTCAATTTTAGGTTGAAAAATATCTTTTTCAGTTAAAAATTCGTATTTTTTGACAAAAATTAATCTTTTTTGATTGAAAATTAATAATGTGGTTTGGAAATTTAGTTATTTTAGTTTAAGATTCATCATTTTACTATGAAATTAATTTTCTTGATTTACAATTCAATTATTTTAGTTAAAGATTCACCAACATTTTAAAATATAACTATTTTTTTGCTATTTTTTTTCTTACAAAAATTAATTTTATTTCTTCTTAAAGTTAAAAAAAAAAATTAACTGATAATAATTAATATTCAATTTTTGAATAAAAAATTGTTTTTTTTTTAAATAGTTGAAAATTCGTATTTCTTGGCATAAATTAATCTTCTTGTTTGAAAATTAATTTTGTTGTTTAAAATTCGACTAGTCCAGATCATAATTCGTCACCTTTTTGAAAATTTAAATATTTTTTTTTTAAATTAGTGTTTTTTTGTATTGCAAATGATTTTTTTTTTAAATGTAACTATTTCAATGGCATATTCCATGATTTTAACTAAACATCCATCTCTTTGGTTGAACATTAATTTTTTTAACTTAGTATTTAATTTTTCAATTTTTGGGTGACAATTCATCTTTTGTTTAGTTAAAAATTTGTCTTCTTTGGTAGAAATTAATCTTTCCGGTTAAAAATTGTATCTTTTTGGTTCAAAATTAAATTATTCCAGTTAAAGAATTATCATTTTAGTTGAAAAATTATCAGTTTCGTTGAAAATTAATTTTTTACACTAAAAATTAATTGCAATTCAAAAAGTTCATTAAGCTTAAAAAAATTAATTAAAAATTTCTAACTTTTCTAAAACACCGAGATGTATTTAATTTCACTCAGTACAATTTTTTTATTGCTGCCTAAAATAATGTATTACTTTATTTTATTGCTAAAAAATGTATTTTGTGCATAATGTAAAAAAAATGTAAAAATGTAAAGATTTTTAACAATGCCTGGAAAATTAAAAAATTTTTTTTCCATTTTCAATATTAAATTTAAGCAATAATTGAAAAAAATTATAAAAACCCACACGATTTCTTCAACTTCCGAAATTTCATGATTTTAAAGAAAAAAATTTATTTTGCAACATTACAGAATTAAAATAAAAAGTTTGAGAAAATTTAAAATATATTCAGAAATCTTGAAAAAATTAAAAATAATTTAAATGTTAAAAATATTTCTAGAAGTTTTGTAGCAACATCTACGTTTTGGAAGATTTTGAAAAAAACTTTAGAAGCTCTTTAGGAATTTTCAATTTTTTCAAGAGATGAGAAAATTCCTTAACATTTCGGGAAAAATTTTTAATGATTTTTTATTTTAATAAATAATTTAAATAGAAAATTGAGAAACAATGAGTAAGTCTAAAGATATTTAAGATTTTTGAAAAGATTAAAAAATAATTCAAAACTTGAAAAGAATTAAAAACATTCTAAACAAAACTAGAATTTACAAAAATTTCTAAAAAAAATCTTTTCAAAATTGTGAAATTTGTGGGAAAATGAAAAATAATTCTATATTTAAAAAAATTAATATAAAAAAAATTAAAAACGATTTTAGTAGATTTTCAGAATTGTCAAAAAAGAATTGGAATGATTTTAAAGCAAGTTTTATAATTTTGCGGAATTAGAAAAAAAATATAAGAACAATTTTTAATAATTTCAAAAACTATTCAGGAATTTTAGAACTTCTGAAGGGCTTAAAAATATTCTGAAACTTGAAAACATTTTTGGAAATTTTTCATACTTGAACAGTATGATAATTAGAATAGATCTTTGGTTGAAGATTAAACTATTTCGCTTCAAATTAATTTTTTTCTGATAACTCATGTTTTCTGGTTGAAAATTCAATTTTTTTACGAAAAAATTACAAAAGAATATTATAAACACGGTGACCCGAGGGGGACATTTGACTGTATCATCAATTTTGACCTTGAGATAAATTTTTAAGTTCAAATGGAGGTGAGCCCCTTTTCTTAAATGAGAACTCCTATTTTTGACTGGGAATTGAAAAGAACGGGAAATTTTACGTCAAAACAGACCCGTGCAAAACGGTTTTTGTGACCTTGGAAATGTAAAAAAAGTAGGTCAAATGTCTGAGAAACGACCAGATATCTTCTAAAATACTTTATCTACGAAGAAATCGTCTGGACAAAGATTGACCAGGACCGGGGGGGGGGGGACATTTGACTGTTCATTCAATTTTGACCTTGAGGTCCGTTTTCAAGGTCAAATGGAGGTAAGACTCTTTTCTTTAATAAGAACCCCTATTTTTGACGGCGAATTTGAAAAGAGCGGGAAATTTCACGTTAAAAATGACCTTTTGAAAAATGGTTTTTGTAATTTTTTATCTTTCCAAGGTCACAAAATCCATTTGTTCACACATCATTTTGACGTGAAATTTCCCGCCCTTTTTTAATCCGCAGTCAAAAATAGGGTTTCTCATTTAAAAAAGGGCGTTATCTCGATTTGACCTTGAAAATTGACCTCAAGGTCAAAATTGAAGGTACAGTCAAATGTTCCCCTCGGTTCTGTCATCCTTTTCCCGTACCATTTTTTCTTAGATAAAGCATATTTAGAAACCTTAGAAAAGATCAAAAATAATTTAAAACTTAAAAATATTTCTGGAAGTTTTTATTAACATCTACAGTTTTGAAGGTTAAAAAAAAACTTAAGAAGCTCTTTAGGAATTTTTAATTTTTTCAAAAGATGAAAACATTCCTTAACATTTCGGGAAAAATTTAAAATGATTTTTTATTTTAATAATTAATTTAAATAGAAAATTGACAAACAATGAGTAATTCTAAAATATTTAAAAATTTTGAAAAGATTACAAATAAATGCAAAACTTGAAAAGAATTAGAAATATTCTAAAAAGAAACTAGAATTTTAAAAATTCGAAAAGAACCCTTTTTAAAATTTTGAAATTTGTCGGAAAATGAATAAAGATTGTATATTTAAAAAAATTAATTTAAAAAAAATTAAAAACGATTTCAATAGATTTCCAGAATCGTAAACGAAGAATTAGGAAGATTTTAAAGCAATTTTTTTAATTTTGCGGAATTAAAAAAAATTGTTAGGACAATTTTTAATCATTTTAAATGCTAATTAGGAATTTTAGAACTTCTGAAGGGTTTTAAAATAATCTGAAACTTGAAAACATTTTCGGAAATTTTTCATGCTTGAACAGTATGATAATTAGAATAGACTGGTTTAGAATCAACTAGAAATTTATATTATTTAAGAATTTTTTTCCAAACTTCTAGAAGTCGAAATCGAGCTTTTCCTAGCATGTTGTAAAATTCTGTAAACGTAATTTTTTTTTAATTTTCTAGATTATTTTTAGACAGATCTGGAATCTTCAAAAATCTTGTTGAATGCTCTCAAGAATTGAAGGAAAATATTTATTAGCTCTCAGTCAAGGAAAAGTTTCTCTAATTGAATTTTTTTTGTTCTCGTTAAAATATTTCTTTAGTTAAAAATGATAATCCTAATTTTTAAGTTATTCTTAGTTATTTAAAAAATTGTGCCGAAAAATTATTTTTTTTATTCAAAGCAAATGTTTTTCTCAGTGATAGCTTCTGAAAAACAGACATACAGAGTCAAAAGTTTGAGAAAATAAATTTTTCTGACAAATCAGCCCATTGCCATACATTTTTTTCCTTTAATTGGAGGAACATGAATAACTCGTAAAACTGTAGTTTGAATCCTTGCCTTCACTTTGTGGAATTGCATCCAAGATAAATATTTTCAAAACTTAAAATTTTCGGATTGTGAACCCATTTTTAAAAAGCTATACATATTTTTGAGTAATACAATATCTAAAATTTTAAAACTTGAAAAATTATGTACATTTATTTTAAATTTCTTTATAATATTATTGTTTCAGGTAAGAATATTTGGTCTCCTAAGCCTAGCGAAGAATAGGTATCATCAAATGAAAAAACATAATATGTCCGACAGAGTGAGTAAAAAAATGTAGTCTTTCAGAAAATGAAAATTTTAAGGATTCTAAGATTTGCGCATAAAATTAAAAAAATGTTTTTGAGGTCTGCTATACCCTTGAAAGTATTCCCCTTTGAAAGCCACAATCTTCCTCCAGCAATCCTTCTTCTTTCGGTGACATTCCTTAAAGTCACATTTTGGAATATGCTAACAGCTACTTTTTCGCATTCATTTTTATTCCATTCATGTCCAAAAATCGTTTTTCTTCGAGATTTTTTTTCAATTGGCGAAATAGCCGGAAATCACAGGAATCCAGATTTAAATTGTATGGTGGCTGCTAAAGTTATTTTTGGTCGTTTCACCAGAAATTGCTGAATGAGCTTTCCACTGAAGAACGACCATACATTCATCAAATCATAACGATGGTTTCCAAACATGGATTGCCAATTTAATGGCAAAAATTAGTTTAAAAATTCAAATTTAATTTAAGGTTCTCTTTGTTTAGTGCATTTCGTCATCCTGAAATGCGCCGCGTACGTGGTTAGACATTTACGCAACTCCATACACTGTTAGGGAGGTTCGGAAAATTCCAACACATTTAAAAGACTAAAGTAACTGAAATTTACGAAATAAGGTTACTCTCAATGAAATTCAGTAATTTTTATACGAAATTTACTAAATATTTATTTAACTTCGGAAGCGCTTTCTGAAAATTACAAATACATTCGGGCTTCTCAATAAGAGCGTCACGGGGCTCTAATTATTATATCATTCACTTTACAATGCATAATTCGAAAATTTTTTGAATTAAATTATTTTTGAATTATTTATAAGCTTACATTTTGAATTAAAAGTATTTCAGAATCCAGACTTGAAGACTGAAAAAATTAAACTTTAAAAGCCTTTTGAAGTTCAAAAGAAACTTCAAAAATTATTTTGAATTTTAGAAAAAATTTAAGAAGATCTTCTAGATTTCTTATTTAGCTCTTTGAAATGAAAATAATTGAACTTTTAATTTACAAACTGTTCAGTTAAAAAAAATTAAATTTTTTTAATTTTAAATATTCGAGAGATTGTGTTATGATTTGTGAGGGAAGGGACTACCTTTAGTATTTTTCAGAAAATCACTCGCCAAACAAACCTGGCGAGTAAAAAAGGAACCAAGCTAAAAAAATTTTTTTTTAAATCAGGGAATTTTATTAGTCAGGGAAAAGTTGGGGATTCAAAGAAAAACGTTACAAGTTTAAGATTCTAGTTCTTGCATATTAATGTGGTCAGGGAAAATTAAAAATTGGTCAGTGTGAAATTAGAGAAAATAAAAAATGATGATTTGTGGTAACCCTGGTATATAATATTTCTGTCAGTAATTCTTTTGCCTTGTATTAATATTTTTTTGCAGTTACTTCATACATAAGAGTACCTTTTTAGATATAAATTTTATTATTCGTTTGTAAATTTAACAATTTTGTTGAAGACTTATATATCGTAGAAAATTGACTTATTTTTTAAAACTCTTTTTTGATGCTCAAGGTCAAACTAAAACCTATTTTGGGTGAAAATTCAACTATTATTCGAAAATTTGTCTTGATTTAATAAAATCTATCTGTTATTCTAAAAATTGCATCTTTGTTTCATAAAAATGCAACAGTTTGGTTAAAAAATCAAGAATTTTGTTAAAACTACTTTTTTCTTTGAGAAATTCACCTGTTTTGTTGAAAATTCATATTTTTTGGTAGAAAATGCAACTATTCTCACAGAAAATTTCTCAATAAAAACTCATATTCTTACGCTGAAAAGTGAAACTGAAATATTTTTTGGATGAAAATGCTACTTTACCTATAAAAATTCAACAATTTAAAAAAAGTCGTTATTTTTAATAAAAACTTAAATGTTTAGTTGAAAAATCGTATATTTTTGTGGAAAATTCAAGTATCGTATTTGCAGAAGATATAATTCTTCTTGAAAACTTATATTTTGATCTTGAAAAGTCAAAATAAAATCTTTTTCTGATGAAACTTTAATTTTTAATTCATAAATTTATCTTTTTTAGTAGAAATTTCATCTTTCTTTAATAAAAATGCTACCGTTGCTTAACGTTAATCTTCTCTGGTTGAACGTTCAACTTTTTTTGTTGAAAATTTTGGGTTAACCACTTCGTTTAGAAATCGTTTTTTTTTCAACATTCATATTTTAGTTTAAAATTAATTTCTTTGGTTGAAGATTGAACTATTTCGCTAAAAATTAATTTTTTCTGATAACTCATATTTTCTGGTTGAAAATTCAATGTTTTTCACGAAAAAATTACAAAAGAATATTATATACACGGTGACCCGAGGGAGACATTTGACTGTACCATCAATTTTGACCTTGAGGTCAACTTTCAAGGTCAAATGGAGGTAAGCCCATTTTTCCTAAATGAGAACCCCTTTTTTTAACTGCGGATTTGAAAAGAGTGGGAAATTTCACGTCAAAAATCACGTGCGGAAAAATGGTTTTTGTGACCTTGGAATGATAAAAACATAAGGTCAAATGTCTGAGAAACAACCAGACGTCTTCTAATATACTTCATCTACGAAGAAATGGTTCGGACAAAGGTTGAGCAGGACCGAGGGGGACATTTGACTGGACAATCAATTTTGACCTTGAGGTCAATTTTCAAGGTCAAATGGAGGTAAGACTCTTTTCTTGAAAGAAAACCCCTATTTTTGCATGCGGATTTGAAAATAGCGGGAAATTTCACGGCAAATTGACCTACTGAAAAATGGTTTTTGTAATTTAAAATCATAAAATCATAAAATCCGTTTGTCATTTTTGACGTGAAATTTCCCGCACTTTTCAAATCCACAGTCAAAAAGAGGGGGTCTCATTGAAGAAAAGGTGTTACCTTCATTTGACCTTGAAAATTTACATTACGGTCAAAATTATTGGTACAGTAATATCCCCCTCGGTCCTGGTCAATCTTTTTGTTCGAACGATTTCCTCTTAGATAGATATCTGGTCTTTTTTCAGACATTTGACCTAATTGTTTACCTTTCTAGGCCACAGATCATTTTTGATTCATTTTTGACGTAAAATTTCCCGCTCTTTTCAAATCCGCATTCAAAATTAAAGGTTCTCATTAAAGAAAAGGGTGTTACTTCCGTTTGACCTTGAAATTTGACCTCAAGGTCAAAATTGAGGGTACAGTCAAATGTCCCCCTCGGTCTTGGTCAACCTCTATCGGAACCATTTTCTCGTAGGTAAAGTATTTTAGAAGATATTTGGGATTATAGATTGAAGTGGGTCACCGTGTATAAAAAATAAAAATAACATTTTGTATAAATTTCGAGAGTAAACATCTCCAAACATGTAGTAGAGAGACAATATGAAATATGTAAAAAACTTTTTATCATAATAGATGGGCTTTGATAATGTATTTGATACATTAAGTGTGCATCCTATTATAACATAGATACAAAAGCAGCTCTTTTGTATTAACTTCATTCATGTTTGATATCAAAATTAATGAACCGAAAAAAATTTTTTAACCTCTTGAAATTTTCAGTTACACTTAATGAAAATTCGTAAACTGAAACGGAGTTTTCTGAAACATATGACTGAAGTTTTATGCAGTTACTGTTGCTGAAATTTCTGTTACAGTTTAGGAAAATTAAAAAACGGTTTCTGCATAAAGTTTTAGTGACTTGTCTCTGAAAATTTCTAAATAAATTTTTAATCCCTTTTGGAATCGTAACGCATTTCAGATCCATATTTTACATCAAAAGTATACGATGTCTTTACGGAAAGCGAAATTTTTAAGCAAAATATGCATCTGAAATGCGTTTTGATTCCGAAAGGGATTAAAAAATCTCTTAAATTATTCAACATCAATTGTTCAGTTCTGCTATTATTTTCCAAATACGTTTTTCGTATTCATGTTTGCCTTATCATTCGTGAAATTTCTGGCCAGAGTCGATCTCGAATACCTCCGTTGACATATATTCGCAGCATTCACAATACGATGGGTAGCAATTTAAAATTTAAAGGCATACCGTTGACCATACACACATTCGATAGTTCATTCGTGTACGTGCATATACATGTGTACATACCCTGTTTGGGTCGGATAGCTGTAATTCCTTGTTTCCCTCTGATTTTTTTTTTCGTGTCTCTATGTATCCCATACCATCGTTTCACCAACGATCGATTTGGCCCTTCTTCCCCACATTGTATTGCATATATAGTCATTGCTCTCGTTGAACATTTCACAGTTGGTACTCTCTCTCTCTCTCTCTATATATATATATATATATATATATGTTAGCTATCGACCATTTATCGGTTACCGGAAGTTTACGGATGTAATTGGTTTTCCTGATCCGAGTCAGGAATTGGCTTTTCGACCTTCCTACGGAAACTTGGACATAGTAAGAAATGTCTTCTCTTGATAAAGTAATAGTTCTTCGTTTACTTGTGAGTTTTCATTATTTTCTCGTTGAAATATGTCCAGATTTGATAAGAAAGGAAGTCTCAGAAAAGTTCATTTTATCCGTAGTAAAAGCTGGTGTTTCACTCTTTTCCTGAAATACGGATGACAGACAATTACATGTTATACCCTGAAAGTATAGTGATAGGTTAGACCAAAAAAAGTTTTCTTTTTATAAATAAAATATGCAGGTGCAATATCAATAGTGAAAAAAACTGAGGGTTAATTAGCCATGTAGAAATTATGATCGGGATTTAGTAGGGCCCTGGGTAGTTTTCCATAATTCTAATCGGGCGCTCGCCGGGAAAAATGTAGAGGGCCTGACTAGTTCTGTAACGCTGTTTTAGCCAGGTTCTAGCTAGAATTTCTGAGCAGGACCTAACGAGAGTGCTGTTTAATAGCCCGCCGATTAGCAGGGCCTTGTCTGGACCCTTTCTTTTACCTGATGAATATTTAATTAAGTTGAATAATTAATTTGTATGGAAAAAAAGGTATTTAAACATTAATGGTCCTTAACCAGTTTTTAGACTAGATACTCCGATAGGGGCCCCAACCAGTTTTTTTCTAGACTAGATATACTGATAGGGGCGCCAACCAGTTTTTTCTGAACTAGATATTCCGATAGGGGCCCCAACCAGTTTATTCTGGACTAGATATTTTGATATGGGCCCCAACCAGTGTTTTTTTGACAAGATATTATGATCGGGATCCCACTGGATCCCAACTTCAAATAGGGAAAGATCCCGTGCATAAATTTCGCCATTGTTCCCTATTTGAAATTGAGATCTGAAGGGGTCCCTATCGCAATATCTAGTATACAAAAAACTGGTTGGGGCCCTTATCAAAATATCTAGTCCAGAAAAAACTGGATGTGCCCCTATCAGAATATCCAGTCTAGAAAAAACTAGTTCGGGCCCCTATCAGAATATCTCGTCTAGAAAAAACTGGTTGGGGCCCCTATCAGAATATCTATTTTAGAAAAAACTGATGGGTGCCCTGTCAGTTTCTAGTGAAGAATTTCCTGCCACGTATTGGTATGCCAGAGCTATCTGTATACTGTTTTTTTTTTAAGAAAAAAATTCCATCCTCATGAAAAACTTTAAATTTTCAGCAAAATTTACATTTCATGTCATTGTAAAAAGTTGTAAAGTACTCTACAACGGAGAAAAAAATGATATATTACTGGAAGAAAAATTTCAATCAATTAAAATTATTTATTTAAAAACTATTTTATTGATATTCTTGTTAACATTTCGTATATTTTTCATATACATAATGCCGTATAATAATAAATATTTAGATAGGAAAAGAGAGTTGAGGTGATTAAAGGGCACTTTCGTCAGGACCTGCTCAGAAGTTCTATCTAGTACTTGACTAAAACGTGTTACAGAACTAGTCAGGCACTTTCAATTTTTCCCGACTAGCGCCCGATTTGAAATAGGCAAATCTATCCAGGGCCCTACTAACCCCCGATCGGAATTTCTACATGGGATGGGGAAATTTCTACACGGGTACTCCTTCAATATAAATATAAATTCAAATTGCGGTTTACGGAAGGGCCGCAGAAAACGAGTACTCAATCGAGTATATTTTCGAAAAACGTTTTTTTTTTTGTTTTTTGGCTAGATCCGCAACTTCTTACTAGAGAAAAAAGAAAATGTGTGCTAAGTGGCTCGAAGTATACAATTATGTGCATGAAAGAAAAAGTCCAAAAATCTGAACGTTAAAAAAAACAAAAACCAAATTTTTTTATTATTTTTAAAATTTTCTAAAAAATAAAACGTGCGCTGAGTTGTGCTCGACAAATGCAGTCATTATTCTTTGTAACAAAATTACGTCAGATCAAAAGTTCTCATGCTAAAACTCAAAATGTGATACCCAAACAAATTACAAAGCCCAAAAATAATAAAATTTTGAGGAACCAAAATTTTTGCTGAATAATAACTGAAATGATGAAGCAAAATCAGAAGAATTTTTTTTTTCGAATTAGTATATTTTTAAAAAATTTTTACACTTTGGATTTGATCATGACAACTTTTGTTCTTACGTAATTTTTTTGTTAGAGGGAATAAAGACTGCATTGGCCGAGTACAATTCAGCACAAGTTTTAATTTTTCGAAAATTTTAAAAATAATTTTTTAACGGTTAGTTTTTTGGATTTTTGCTTTCCTGCAGAAAATTGTCTATACTTCGAGTCGCCTGGCACAAGCTTTCTTTTTTCTCTAGTAGGAAGTTGCGGATCTAGCCAAAAAAAAAGTTTTTCAAAAATTGTGACAGTAATTTTTTGCGGCAATTATTTAAAAGAGTTCCAATTCGGATTTAGAAAAAATGAGTTTAAAAAATCCCTGTTTTAAGTCAGGATACGTCACAATTTAAAAGTTTCCTCTTCCAAATTGAAAAAATAGGATTTTAAATTTGATTTTAATCTCATTTAAATTTCTTAAATTTTAAAATATTTATTTAAAAAATTAACTGC
>JAAAKG020031390.1:0-19586 GCA_010014905.2 Druon quercuslanigerum
CTGTTTTTTTGAGTTTTGATTTGAAGGTTACGGAAGGGCTACTATGTGGCTACTATATGGCTACGCTATAGAGTAGCCGTTCCCTTTATTCGGTTCGCCAAGGTTTTTGGTACGATCGTAGAGTCTTGTTCTAAGTTAGATTTCAAGTTTAAAATTAATAAAAATGCACTGTTAAAAAAACATTAAAATATACCAGAAAAACCTGCCTCACATATATCATTAACCATTTCTCAAAATGTCAGCTTTTCATATATCTTTCGTTGTCACAGAATAAATAACAAAAAATTATAATTTAATGTCTGACTAATTTTCCGTATAGCGACAGTAAATTTACTATTATTAATTTGTAAATTTATCAACTCGCTAGGTAAAAATCCATTAACAGCTTCAAAATGTCACCGCTGGATGGGAATGTTACGGTTGACATTTTAAAATTACCAAAAGAGTGGGATTTTACTTTTCGTCGCGAAAAGTTATCACGTTCGTGCAGGGTCCTTTTATTTTCCACGCCTGACGATGTAAAACTTCCTTGATTTTTTTTACAGTCATAGACGTATAAAGTATAGACCACCAGTCTCTTTGATCCGCCGACGCTCCTGTTTAGAGAGAGAGAGAGAGAGAGAGAGAGAGAGAACGATTTTAGTGAGTACTTCTTTCTCTTTCTACTGGGGTCACGTGGGCTGGTGAGAGCGGAGCGCGCCAACAGGCGACTCGTGCACGTGATCCCACAGTAGAAAGAGAAAGAAGTACTCACTAAAATCGTTCTCTCTCTCTAAACAGGAGCGTGTCGGTGGATCAAAGAGACTGGCGGTCTATACTTTATACGTCTATGTTTACAGTGGTACGGAGATCAATCACTCCGAAACGTGGATACCATACTTTCTTAAACTACGCAAGCGCGAAACTGTGCTGCAATCGTCGCATGAGCAGAACTGCTCGACTATATTCTTCGACGAATGGTTTGATCTGTTTCGGCTAATGGTTCAAATACATGAGTATATGCAGATACGATTCTTAGAATTGCCGTATCTTCATTTGATTGATTCTTGCTTAACTTATCGTATTCCTCCCGTTCTACTTCGTCTGCCGCAAGGTTTGCTTTGATGACTAAATTATAGTGATTTCGAAGACTCCTTCCGGTGTTCGACATTGGTGATTGGTACTTAATAGAAACTTGACTTCGCGCCTTAACAATTCTGTGACGTTGAGCTATTCCCAATATGTGCCCGTCGCTTGGAGTCACACTATAATACTCGCCTTTATCTATGTTATATACGACAAACTCCGCATTGAGATCAAATAAGAAACATAGAGAATTAATATATGGCCCATTTATATATCCAATTGCGTAATTTTTCCTTTTTATGAAGATAAGTTGTTGATGGCGGGTATGAACACCAACTGTCGTAGTTTTTTTACCTATTTTTCGAAAGTCTTTCCACCCTAGAGTGTCAAGCTCTGGCACTTCTTCGTAGGCAGGTAAGACTCCTTTATAGTCACCAAATAAATCTTGTAAAGTCCAAAATTTTGAAGTTATTAATTCTGCAAGAAGAAAAAAAAAGATGAATATTAATATTTATAATAGATATACTATATCATGAGGACGCCTAAATATAGGAAAATTGTCAAGGGAGAAGGAAAGGACAAATTAAACAGAAAGTGTTTTTTTATCTTCTTATACGCAATTTTTAAATAAAAATATAAAATAATCTTCAAGTTGGTGTGCAGAATTCCTGAAAATAAAATCAAAGAAACCAATGACGATAAACCACAAAAAATGAGACAACCACCATAAAAGGCTCTTATCGGAATTTGAAAAAAAAGATAACCATTTTTTGCTAAAAAAGAAAAACAAATTTTTTTTGGCTCGGGTGTAAAGAAGAGAGAATCGTGGTTTTGTTGCAGTTGAGGCCTACTCGGGGACTTTTTTTTTTTTTGTTTTTTTATTTTATCTAGAATTTTGTTTGGCTTAATGAGGTTACTGTATGAGTGCTTAACCGTTGGCATTTATTTTTTACAATTGTTACTTTTTGTGGTGATTTAATAATAAAAAAAATAAAAAATATGAAAGAAATAAAAAAAGAGAAGGAAGTTGATTACGTAGGCTGCATTCTAATTTTTCTTTCCTCTTTTTTATGTCTGTCCTAAAAAGAAATTTTTTTCTTTTTTTTTCAGGTAAAAATTGTTATCTCTTTTCAAATTTCAATCGGAACATTTTATTGTGATTGTTCGTTACGTTAAGTAGGATTTTAAATATTGTTTTTAACCTTATTGCAATTTCCTTAATTTTTTTTCTTTTTTTTCTTCAAGTTCAATAAATAAATAAATAAATAATAATATAAAAATCATAAAAAATATATAATATAATATAATATTATATAAAAAATAAATAAATAAATTCCACCAATTCTGCCAATTCTGGAATTCCTGGAAGTCTTTTAATTCCATTAATTCTGGCAATTTCGTCACTCCTGTGAAGTTCATGAATCCCGCGAATTTCATCAATTTCGTGAATTTCTTCATGTCCATACATTCCGTAAATTTCAAGAATTTCGTGAATTTTATGTATTTACGAATTCCAGGAATTTCTTGAATTCGATGAATTCCATAAATACCCTAAATTTCGTGAATTTTTTTATTTTCATTTATTCTGCGAATCAGTTTAACTCCTGGAATTCTGCGAAATCCAAAAATTCCATTTATTCTATGAATCCTATAAATTCCGTAAATTCCGTGAATTCCGCGAATTGAATGAATTTTTGAATTTCGGGCGTTCCATCAATTGCATACATTTCTTCCATTCTGTAAAATCCATGAGAACCGTTAATTCTTAGAAATGAATTTCCTGAATTCCATGAATTCCAAAAACGAAGCATACACCGAAAATACTGTAAATTCCATAATTTTCGTGAATTCGCGAATTTCATTATTGCCATCGATTTTGTGAACTGTATAAATTCCATACATTTTTTTAATTTGGTTCTGTTTCATGAAGCCTATGAATTCCGAGAATTCAGAAAATTTAGTGAATTCCGTGATTGCAGTGAATTTTCCAAATTCCGTGATTTCAGTGAAGACCTTGAATTTGACAAATTCCGTGAATTCCATAAATTCCGTAAATTTTCTCAATTCTTTCAATTTAATAAATTCCATCAATTCTGCGAATTCTGGAATTCTTTGAATTCCATTAAGTCTTCGAATTCCGTCACTTCTGTGAAGTTCATGAATCCCACGAATTTCATCAATTTCGTGAATTTCTCCATTTCTATAAATTCCGTAAATTTCATGAATTTCGTGAACTTTAGGTAATTATGAATTCCAGGGAGTCCTTGACTTCGGTGCATTTCACAAATTTCCTAAATTTCGTGTAATTCTTCATTTCCATTAATTCTGCGAATTGGTTTAATTCCTCGAATGCCGTGAAAGACGCAAATTTCATTAATTCCATGTATCCTATAAATATCGTAAATACCTTCAATTTCACGAATTCCGGGAATTGCTTAAATTTCTTGAATTCCTTCATTTCCATGATTGCGATGAATTCCGTCAATTCCGCGATTTGAATAAATTTTTGAATTTCGGACGGTACATGAATTCCGTACATTTCTTGCATTCCGTAGAATCCATTATAACAGTTCATTCTTTGAATTCCGTGAATTTAATAAATTTTTCTGAATTTCATGAATTCCAATAATTAAATCCAAAAAATTACATTGATTCGTTAATTCCATAAATTGCTTTAATTTTATAAATTCCTTCAATTCAATAAATTCCATCAATTCCTCGAATTCTGGAATTCCTTGAATTTCATTAATTCTGCTAATTCCGTCACTTCTGTGAATTTCATGAATCCCGCGAATTTCATCGATTTTGTGAATTTCTGCATTTCCATGAATTCCGTAAATTTCAAGAATTTCGTGAATCTAATGTATTTATGAATTCCGGCAAGTCCTTGAATTTAGTGAATTCCATGAATTCCTTGAATTCTAGTAATTCCGTGTATACCTTGAATTACATGGATTTGAATAATACCTTCAGTTCTACAAATTCCCTAAATTTCTTGAATTTCTTCATTTCCATGATTTCTGTAAATTTCGTCAATTCCGTGAATTGACAGTTTTTTGAATATTAAATTTTATAACTTCTACTTCAATACTTTTAATAAAATTTGTAATATTCGCAAGCAAACTATTGATAGGGATTTTATTGACATATAAAGGCACTCTAAATTTGTTACATAAACCCAAAATTTCCGCGACATAATTAGAAATTTCAACCGTTGATAAATTCTTAAAATAATGTATATGTTATGAACTATCTTCATTTGCAAATTATGAAAACTGTAAAGGATGATTTATTAACAAATTGGCACACAACTTATTTTTTCACAAAATTGGTTTGTGAAGTTGAGAATTTTATCACAGTTTTTACACAACATTATTGGAATTTTAATCATTACTTTGATTTTTATTTCAAAACATTAAAATATTATCTACCGAAAAAACACATATCAACGACGTATTATTGGATCTATTTTTATAAGCAAATCCCAAAAGATTTCAGTTAATTTACACACTGAAAATATAAATATTAATAAAATTTGTCAAAGCATTTTAAAATAATGTCATTTTGTTTAGTTAAAAAATTTGCCGCTTTTACATTTAAACTTATTTTCGCGCTTCCTCATCAGAACTTGTAATGAGAACTGTCTGCAGGTACTTCTAAATTTTCAATTTCTGTTCATCCTTCCTAACCTGCGATGAAAATTCCTTTTGAATTCTTCAAAATATAGTCCTTAAGGCCATGTAATCAGCGTGTCACGTGACCAGATTTCTACCTTACCGATATTTTTTGTATTTCCTAACTTATATTCACACAAACCGCCACATCGAGTTCAAAATTTCAGATGATAAATAAGAAGCTCTAAAAAAGGTGACTCTGGTCTTAAAGTTAAATAATTATTAGAAAAGCGAAAAAAAATTATTTACATAAAAACTTTTTATAATTATAAAAACTGAGGACAAGACCTATTTTTCTTAGTGGTTATTATCCCAAATTTTCAACTCGATATAGCGCTTCTTGTGAAAATGAGCTAGAAAAAAAAAAATTGCCGGTAAGTTAGGTATATGGTCACGTGACCCACTCGTCACATGGCCTTAACTGATTAAAGTCTCATTTAATATTTTATGAGATCTCTGATTTTTCTACATGTCCCCACGAGTTTCCAAAAATTACCCCTTGAACCAAAATTGTAAATACTTCATGAAACCGACTTAAATTATTTACTTATTCGTTAACTAATTTTTGATTCTTCATAAAAATGGAATTTGTTTAAATAGTTCCTTCGAAAATTCGGCTTTTTCCCTAAAAATTGTTACATTTGGTCTAATGGAATATTTATTAACAATTTTCTATTAATTTTCAATTATTGAAATAAATGTAATTTGTTTAAATAATTTGAATTTAAATTTTTTTATTAAAAATTATTACTATTTATTTATTAGAATGTTTATAATTATTCGTTCATTAATCTAATGGAATATGGATCAAAATTGTTTAATGATATTTTAATTATGTAAACAAATTCAATTTGTTTAAAAAAGGAATGAACTATTATTTATTTTCAACAAGTTTTAATTTGTTTAAAGAACTATTTTTTTACCAAATTTGTCAATTTCTCTTACAAATTTAAATAAATTTTTTAGGCTATGAAATATTAATAAATTTTTATTTCTTTGAATAATAGAAAATTAATAAACCAATGTTAATAAATATTTAACTGGACCAATAATAATTTTAAAAACCAACCTCATTTCAAAAAAAAATTTTATAAAATCCATTTATTTAAATAATTGAAAATTAATTAAGTAATGTTAATAAATATCCATCAGACCAGTATATTAAGTTTTAAGCAAAAAAAAACGAGAATACAGTGACGTATGGGTTTGAAGCCCCGAAAACACCGCCACGAGTTAATTAAGCTTGAATTATTTAAACAAATGGAATTTGTTCTAATTTTTTTTTTGTAAATTGGCTTTTTTCTAAAAATTATTATTAGTGGTCTAGTGGAATATTTTAAATATTGGTAAATTAATTTCCAATTATTTAAGCAAATCTAATTTTTAAAATAATTTATATAATTTATTTTTTAATTAAAAATCTATAATATTTTTAGTGGACTATTTATCAACATTGTTTGATTAATTTTTACTTGTTTAAAGAAATTCCATTTGTTTAAATAATTTAACATATGCCTAAAAATAAAAAGCATTGTAATTCGTCTTGTGGAGTATTCAACTACATTGTTTAATTACTTTTTAATTATATAAACAAATTCCATTAGTCTAAAAAATTATTTAACTTTATATATATTTTTCAGAAAAATTGAGAAATTTTTTGGAGCAATGATTGTTTAAACAAATCATAGGTTGTTGGAAATAAATAATAATTTATGGTTTATAAACTTGGAAAATATTTAAAAAGCAATTTAAGTTATCAACGATAATAAACTGCCAGTTAGACGAATTTAAAAAAAAACTTTTTTAAACTAATGGAATTTGTATACATGAATAAAAAGTGAATAATAAATGTTTATTAATATTCCACTAGACTAAAAATAATAATTTTTATTTAAGAAGAACAAAAGTTTTAAAAAAATTATTTATACAAGTTCCATTTACTTAAATAATGAAAAGTGAATGAACATATATAATCAAAATTCCACTAGACAAATAGCAATAATTTTCCGGAAAACTACGAATTTTTGAGAAAGAAAATATTTAAACATAATCCATTAGCTTCAACAATTGAAATTAAATGAACGAATGTTGAGAAATATTCCATGTTAATCTAATGCAAATATTTGAATTTAAAAATTGCGCGACTCAAAAAAAATAATACCGTGAAAAAAATGTTTTGTTTCTTAACCTTTAGGTCTGCTTTTTTTGTTTAAATTGGTACTCTCCTTAACAAAAGATTTTCTGACAAAAATTAAGGAGACGCAATTTTGATCAATATCCGAGTAAAATGCATATTAGACATTGCGAAGGTATGGTCATCAAGCCGATACAAGGTTAATTCGAAACGTCGGTAGCTCCCTGGTAGAACGCTTGGCTGATAGCCGCAAGGTTGCGCGTTCAAATCCCGCTACCCGTCCTTTTTTTATTTTGATCAAAATATTTGTTGATTCCATTTTTGAAAAACATTTAATACAATTATGCCATTTTATGACTATTTATTCCTTATTTTCAATAAAAACTCTGTTTATCGTATTTTTATGATCACTGGTTTGAACGTTTTGGAAGGAAAAAGTGCTACAAAAAAAAAATTTTAACAATAAATACAAAATTAAATTTTTTTCGCAAAGTACAAAAAAACAATATAAAAAAAAAACAATTATTATTAATACGTGTTATAAGTCACTACATCCAATGGCAATTCGTATTTATTACTAAAATTTTCATTTGAAACACTTTGTTCTACTTTATTGAAAAATATAAATAATAGAAACTATTGAAATATAATAAGAAGGAAGAATAAAAAATCATTGCATAGCATAATTATATTAAAATTTGAGTAAAAAATGAAATAAAAATTATTTTGTTTTAAATAAGGAAAGAAATTTGTAAAAGTAAGGATAGCGAGAATCGAACGCGCAACCTTGGGGCTATCAACCAAGCGCTCTACCAGGAAGCTACCGACGGTTCGAAATACTGCGTTGGCAATTTTTGAAATTTATTTTTCTCTAAATTGGGAAAAATTTCAGACCTAAAGGTCCCCTTGTTAGTGTGCTTAAAATGGTGTATATAATATTATACAAACACATACTTACCGCAACAGTTAAATAAAACAGCAAAAATAAGGAGTAGAGCATCAGCGGTGATCCACATTTTTTATGATGCACTTTAACAGAAAAAAAAACTTCCAACAAGATATTTTCGAATAATAATTCTCGCTCCGTATTTCATGAAGCTAATTTATAATTGGTAACTCCTCCTTTTTTACCTGAAGCCCACCTCCCCTACTAAAAAAAAATCAGTCCTCGAGGTATAGGCATATATGAATGACCTCCAGAGTTTAGAAATTTTTTCAAGCGACCTACTAACTCAGAGACCGGAAGAAAAAATTTATTTGAAAATAGAGTTTTATATCAAAAAATTCGTTCTATTTCCTTGTATACCTGTATATCGCAGAACAAATAGCGTCATTTGAAAAATCATCCCCGCATCCACTAGCTTAAACGAAGGTTCCAGGAAAACAGAACTTTATTGGACCAAGGTTATCTTTTTCGGGGCTTAAATTTTTGAAAAATTTATAAAATATAAATTTTTTCGTTTTAATTTTTTGCATTTTTATGAAATCCTACTTAACTAAGAACATTTGCTATCAACCACAAACAAACCTACCCTGTAGCTGATGTTCGACTAGCGATGATAGGTTCATATGACAACGGATTTAAATTTTGTAAATAATAATTAATAATAATAATAATAATTAAATAGACACGCAGGATTTTTTTCTGTAAGCATTTTATATTCGTTTTTTGCGACCATAGGCAAAAAAGGACCGTAACAAATAATATCAACCCTCCTCCCACAATTAATGTACGTAATTCATGGTTTCCAGAAATAATAAAAAAAGCGAAGTGAAACTAATTACAAATATTTGTGTTTAATATAGTTTTTGTGCGGAAAGTCAGATTTCTGAAAAAATATTTTTCAAATGAAAAACATTATTTTAAATGAAAAATGTTAAAATTCATAACAACAAAAAACATTAATTTTAAATCTTTTTTGCGGTAAAGCATTCTCTTCACGTCTACTGTTTCAATTTTTGAAAGTAAATTTTCCATTGGCTGAAATGGTCAGAACAATTTTTTTGTGCAGGAAAATTTTTTTAAACAAATTACCATATTTAAGGATTATTTATTAAAATAAAATTATTTTTCATAAATTATTGAAAAGCGACGCTCAGATAAAATTTAATTGGAAAAAACAGGGTTCAAATTAGCGGTTTTTTCGAGAATTTTAATATTTTTCATTAAAAAAAAAAATGTTTGTTTGAATGACATCAATTCTAATATTTTTATTTTTAAAATCATAGAAAAAATATTTTGTCAGGTAAAAATCTTTTACAAACCGAATGAAAGAATATATTATATACAAATTTTAAATATTTAATAATATTTATTTATTACAAAAAAAAAACGACTTTTCTAGCATAAAACATTATTTTTTTAACAAAATACTCTAATTTTCAACAAAATAAATAAATTTTTAATAATATAATTGGATTTTCGAACTAGAAAGATGAATTCTCATTTTAAAAAGTGTAATGATTGATGTTTCATCCGAAAAAGTTGAAATTTCAGCAATCAAATAATTTTTAAAACCAAAAAGACGAGTTTTGAAAAAGAAGTAAAGATTTTTCAGTCATAAAAGAAAAAAATTATTTGCATAAACTCTTGAACCTTTAAGCTAAAACTCAAATTTTTTGTACAGAAACTGAATTTTTAAGTAGACAGTATGAATTTTTTGCAAAAAAAATTCAAGAAAATATTTAAATTTTCAAGCACAGATAAAATAATAAAACAATTTTTGATAATGCAGTTCAACTTTTACTTAAAGGTCAATAAATAAATAAAATAATAAATAATTATAATGAACGAATAATGTAAATATAATAAATAAATGATAATAATAATAAATAATAATTTAATAGTTAAACTTTTAACCAAAGAGATAAAGATTCAACTTAAAAAATGAATCTTCAACCCAAAAATGATTTCTTAAACATTATTATCATCTGATTTTTTTTTTAAAAATTTACAAAATTTAAAAAAACCAACTAAAATTTTTTTTTGTTTGGAAACCGATGAATTTTTTATTTAAAAAGGCAAATTTAAAAAAAAATATATTTTTCTTGTTCATTTAATTGTTAATAATACATTATTTAACTTTTTTTAGTAGTTCGATAAAGATCCACTATTTTTATTTTTAATAACAATTTTATTACCGTAGCTAAAAAAATGTGTTTACTAAATTGTTAACAAAAATAAGAATAGTATCTCATTATCTCATTATGGCAGAATGTATAGAAAATCCGGAAAAATTTGTATAATTTTTGAAGAATAAAAGGTTTAGTAAACATAATAATTAAATATTTTAAACAAAGAAATATTTTTAGTACTCAGTATTTTTTTATTAATTATCTTTCATATATAACGTAAAACTAATTTTTTTATTCCTCAATTCAAGCTTCTTTTGAAATGTACATAGTAGTTTTTCAAAAATTGTTTCTCTGACACATTTTTGAAAAAATTTTCTTATTCCGGACTTGTATAATTCGAAACTTTTTCATCTGTCGGCAATTTTATTTAAGGAAGTATTATATTTAAAATATTTAGTTTTTTCGAAATTTTCTTTTATTTCATTCATTAATTATGAATTTTATGGAATAAAAGAAAAATCGCGAAAAATTAAATTTCCCGGTAAAAATATAATATTTTCAAATTTGCAAATTCCTGAGAGAAATTTTTCGTAACTTAAATTTTTTAAGAATCCAAATGTATAGAAAAAGAATATTGAAGACTTTGAGATGATTTTTTAATTTTTCAGGATTTGAAATTTTTTTAGGTAAACTAAATTTTTTACTGTGTCAAGAGAATAAAAAAAATGTTTGATTTTTTAAAATAATTTCTAAGAAAAGAGTACAACATATTTTTGATTATTTCCTAAAATTGTTAAAAATTGTTTAAAAGATTTTAAAGCAAAAATGTGCCATTTTGCCATATTACATATTTTTGCAAAACTTTGACTAATTTTAAGTAATATTCGGAAGTTTTAAAATGTTTCGAAAATAATTAAAACGAGTAAAGATTTTGAACCTGTTTTCAAGGTTTCAAAGAAACGAAAAAATATAAATTTTAGGTTCCTATAAAAATTAGAGTAATTGCTTATTTCAAAAAAATAATTTAAAGAGACTATCGCTTAAGATTTCCAAACAATTCAAAGAATGTAAACAAATTTTAATTAAGATTAAATAGATTTTAAGGCTACTCTTAAATTTTTCAGAATTTATACAGACTTTTAAAAATTTCAGATATTTCGAAAACGTATCTAGAAAATTTCGAATAAATTTTATATTAAATATTTATAAAAAAAAGTCATTTCATGTTTTTCTAGGGACCTGAAAAATATTCAACTCTCTTTAATCCCTTTAAAAAGATTTTTAAAAATCGTCTACAACCAAAGAATTGACCCTACAATCTCCCCGATTCCATTTTAAAAATTCAATAAATATTTTGAAATTTTTCGAAATCTTTGAAAATATTCACTTCAAATTAATATTTCAAACAAAACTAAACATACCATTTAAAGTGTTTCTTGTAGTCTACCAAAAAATTGTTATGCTTTTTAAATATTTCAAAATGCATCGAAAAATTCGAATTTTCAACAAAATAGATCAAACTTTCGATTAGTTTTAAAAATTACCAGAAATTTAAAAAAAAACTGCTAAAATCCACAAAACTTTCTGAAATTACCAGTTTTTCAAAAAAATGAAAAATTAATTAAAATTTTCAAAAATGACGGAAAATTTCAAAGATTTCTAATATTATCCAAAAATGTGAAAAAATACGATAATTAGAATTTGGCTCTGCTATGAAAAATATCACGGAAAAATATCATTTAAAAATTTTCATCTGTTTGCAATTTCATTCCCGGAATTTTCTTTTTTTGGGAATTTTCAAATTCGTTAATTTAATGAACTTTAGGCAATTTTAATAATGCTTAAAACATAATAATATATTTCTAATTAAAAATGGCAGATTGAGATATTTGTTTATAAAAGATGTTGATAAAAATTAAGAAAATTGTTATTTCAATTCAGAAAAAGTGTACCTTTTTGAACTAGGATTCACGATTTGAGAAAAAGCTTCATTTTTTTATTGGAATATTGAACTATTTTGTTGAAAAGTCGTTTTTTTATTGTTAAAAAATTTAAAAATTTGTATGTAAAAAATCACTTTTTTAATAACCGCCACAAGCTAAGAAAAGAAATAATTGAACAAAAATTGATATTAATAATTAATTTTTTGGACAAACGACCCAAGCTATAAAAAAAATTTTTAAACAAAAGTTTCACTCAAAAATAAAGTGAAAACTCATTTTAATTTGTCATAGTAAATTACAAAAATAATATATATCAGAGATTTTCAGTAATTATTAAAAAAACAGTAATATTTTTAATTAAAAATTACGAAAACTGTTATTTCAATTCAATTAAATCACTATTGAGAATTCATTTCTTTGTTTGACCATTTAAGTATTTTTTTGAAAATTTGTTTTTTATTGACAAAAATATTTTTTTGTTGTTAAAAAATCGAATTTTGTGTAGAAAATTATTTTCTCCCTTTGAAAATTCATCTCCTTGGTTAAAAAATCAAACTGTTTGGTTTAAAATTCATTTTTAATCGAAAATATTTCAAAATTTTTTCAAACATTTACTTTTTTATATTATCTTGATTTTATAAAAAAAAATTTAATTAATATTTTTCATCAAAAGAAATTAAATTTGCTGTGCCACTGTCTATGAAAAAATTTGACAACAAATTTAGTTACAAAAAATAGAATAGTGTATTTTTCAGTAAGAGGAATAAGCTTTCACGCAAATATAATAAATTTTCAATGAAATAGTCGAATTTTCAACCAAAAAATAAACTTTTTATTAAAACGTCTAGCTGGCTAGAAAAAATTTGAAAAAAAATTAAATTAAATTCTTAGTATAAGATATTAATTTTCACTTTAAAAGATTCATTTTCAACCAAACAAATGAAATTTTACCCACAATAATTAATCTTTCACCAAAAAAGTCAAATTTTGAACAAAATAGATACATTTTTTAATTAAAGAAAGTAAATTTACAGCTCAAAATTCAATAGCTTAATTTTCAGTTAAAGAAAAAAATATATAATCTTTAAATAAAAAAGAGTCATTTTTAATAAAAAATAGTATAGGGCAATTTTCAGTTAGAAGAATAAGATTTCAAGCAAATAAAATAATGTTTCAATAATGAACTAAAACGGGAGCTTTTTACCAAAAAGTTTAACTGTATATAAACAAAACGATTGATTTTCAAACAAACATCATACTATTATGTTTTGGTAAAAACAGAATTTTAAATAATAAACTAATTTTCTCAAAAAATCAATAAATTTGGAACCAAAAAGATAAACTCTAAACAAAATCCATAAATTCTCAACCAAATGTATTGAAATAATTTTGAAAAAACTTAACAAAATAGTTAATTTAAAATAAAAGATTTGTTAACTAAAGTGATTATTTTCCGGTCAAACTATGCAAGATTTAAAAAACCACGAATAATTCAAATTTGTGCAGTTTTTGTTTCCTTCAAATAAAAAAAACATGAAAAGTTAAAAAAAATTTAATTTTTGTTCGTGAAAGACACAAAATAATACAAAAAAATTAAACAAAAGCTCAGGAGTTTTTGCTTTTCTTTCAATCGTAAAAATGTGATTAAAAATTTAAAAAAAAATATGAGTAAACGAAATAAGATATGAGTTTTCGTAAAAAACGATATAAGAGACAAAAGCAAATCAAAAGACAAATTTGTTCACAAAAAATGATCTAAAAATTTTTTATTGACTCTTGTTATAAACATATATTAAAAAGCAAAAATATTAACATATTTTGCGAGAAAAAGTATTTTTAAGTCTGATTTGTATCAAAGTATCTCAGCGGATTCACCAGAATAAAAGTATTTAAAAAAAAATATATATATATATATATATTTATCATTGTTATACATGAATCATAATTCTAATTAATTTCAATTATATCTGAGATTTGAGACCGAAAAAGGAAATATTTCTCTCCTAATTTACTTTTTCACATTTCTTAAAAAAATAAAATAAAAACTTTCAAAAATGCATAATATCATTCCTATAATAATTTATTAAATTATTAAACTCATTTCAAATTTTTATTTACCCTTGTCATTAAAAAACCTGATAATCTTGAATTTCAAATTGTGTACTCTTTTAAATTTAGAAAATAAAAAAACAAGGATGGTGAATGTACGTTTTACCAGCCTAATATTCACGGAAACAAATTAATTTTTGAATTTAGCCTATTTTTAAATTTCAAGAAATTGCAATCTCATTCTTTAGAACAGAGTTAAATTTTTTAAACAATATGGTTCTTTTTTTAACTTGTGTTAAGTATATTTTTATTTAGCAATTACTAACTGATGTTTATTAAAATAAATTAATACAAATAATAAATAAAAATATTTGCTTTAAAAAAACGGAAAGTTTTCACGCCCTATGGAGTAAAAAGTACATTTGCTTTTTATTCCTTAGGAAATAAAAAGTAAAATTTTAGCAATATATTATTAAATTTTATTATTTGATACATAAAAATATCTTTTATAAGTTCCACGCTTGCCGTCCAATTCATTATTTATTCTAAAAAAGTTGTTTAAAGTAGTTTATTGAAAGCTCCAATTCTAGCCTTAAATTTTGCCAGCTGCTTATTTAAGTAGTTTAATAGTAACTCGCAAATTTAATATTTCAATAAAATTAGTAAGTAGTATATAGTGAGTATATATTTCTTGATAAGAATTTAACTTTTTTAGTTAAAAATTCCTCTACTCAGTATAAAGTTGTGTTACTGTGTAAAAAAATATCGCTTTACTTGGAAATTTCACTGTTAGGTCGTAAATTAACTGCTCTGTTTAAAGTTCATATTTTAGATTTTAAAATATAACTGTTTTAAAAAAAATACTATTGTACTTGGCTTGAGAATTCAATAATTTTAAATTTAAAAATTATATTATGATGGTAGAGAATTTAACAATTCGGTTGACATATTTTTTCTCCTTTTTAATGAAAAATCTTATTTGGTTGAAAAAATTATCGCTTTTGGCAGAAATTGAATCTTTCTTGGATAGAAGTCGAACTAATGGGTTAAAATTCGTATGCAACCAAAGAAGATTTTCATTGCAAATCGAAAGCAATTGAATTAATTAAAAAACAGCGAATTTTTAATAAAACTTTTAAAGCCTCAACCTAAACAGATCAATTTTTAACCACAGTTGCATTTTTGCTCGGGAAAAATGACATTTATGAGAAAACAAATTTCCATTTAATTACTTAATTTATTTAAGAAACTAATTTAATAGTGGAACGCAACTTATTGTCAAAAAAAAAATTACCAAGAAGTGTATATTACAATTAAAAAAGGTTATAAAAATATGAAAAATAGAAATGTTAAATGCAATAAAGGAATCTTGCAGCAATATCAACACTATTGTAAGAAAAAGAAGGTCATGTTATGAAATTCTAAAACTGATGCAGCCTGTCTTCAACTAAGGGACATTGCCTTCTCATTACCTGGCAAATTGTCAGGAACGATAGGCCTCAGGAAGAGGAAACAGCGGGAGGAGGAATCAAACATCTCTTGGTTGTGCAACTTTCTGAGTCTCAGGAGAGGGCTCTTGCGGTCCTTAGTTACAGGCGTTTCTACCACTTTGGACAGGTCAACTTTCCGGTTTCCAGCCAGGTGCAAGAGGTGCCTGTTGTCGCACTGGGAGATCGGGAGCAGACCTGAATAACTGACCACGGTCTAACCATTACCCAAATTAACTTGCGCCACAGCAAAGGCGCTTCTGCAGTTTTGCAGAGGGGCATGGCTGCGAGGCACACAGGCATCTCGCTAATCCAGGAACCCTGGGTAGAACGTGGTGACATTAGGGGCTTAGCGCGGGCTGGTTTTTTTAATAGGGACCCCAAGGAGGCCAATCCAAGGGCTTGCATACTGGCAAGGGGAATCATCTTCGTCCCGGTTCTTGAACTGTGTTCCATGGATTTGATGCTAACAGCCACGGATCTAAAAGTAATAGGAAGGCAAGGTAAGGGGTAAGGTAAGGTATCTCCTGTTGAGATGCGATGCTAACTCCCACCATACTCTAGAGGGTAGCATGGACGTCAACCCAAGAGGTAAGGACCTAGTGGCATACCTAATTACTACTGATTTAGATATTCTTAATACGGGGAACACCCCGATGTTTCGTAATAGTTCAGGGAGAAAGTCATTGACATCACTCTCTGTACCGGGAGTTTTACAGATAATATCAAGAACTGGAGAGTCTCAGATGAACCCACTCTCTTAAACCTCCCACAGATAAGAGTTCGAGTTGGACTTGGTTCAGTTTTCCACGGAACTAAGAATTGCACTCTCAGAGGTGCCCAGGTTAATTAGTGATGTGGACACTTCGGAGATGGCGGCCAAGACTTTCACGAAAACTATAAAATCTACTTATGAAAGTAACTGTCGACCTTCAAGTGTCCGAAAGGCTGTGGAGACACACTGGTGGAATGGGAAACTCGAAGAGCTTTGCTGGTGAACCAGAGAGAGGTTCAGACGTTCTAGCACTGGAAAAAAGGGGGGAGCTTTGGACCTCATTTAGGACGTATGGCACTGCATGAAAGCTGGACCAACTTTTGCACAGATATCGAGAAAGGAGCAAAGGCGGCTAGACTAGATAAGCTGCTTTATAGAAATCCGGACGCTATTCTCGACACTCTGAAATGTCCCGGAAGGGGATACTCTGAGTCGGACGAGGACACCTTGGCTCATCTGATCAAGGCAAATTTTCCGGGCTTTACAAAGTTGTGGCCTAACGGGGCCCGAATCAGCGGCTAGCCAACGAGATTGTTAACCTAGCCAGAGTCAGATTCTGAGACTTTCTAGGGCAAGTCTGACTTTAAGTTACTTTCCGGCGGCATGAATGGGTGAAAGATTAGTTTTTATTCCAAAAGCATGCAGGATTCTATAATCTTTGGCCAAGGATTTCTGTCCCTTTACCCTCACATATTTCCTGCTATAAATTGTGGAAACACTTGTAAACAGATATATCCGCGATAAGGTCTTGTCAAGTAGGCCAATTCACAAGCATCAATACGCCTATAGGGCTGGTTACTTGATGGAGACGGACCTAAGCACCGCAGTTAACCTAATTGGAGGACAACTGAAGCTTAAAGGCCTTGCCATTAGAACCTTTCTGGACACTGAAGGAGCCTTTAACGACACCTCGGGATAGGTGATCAGGACGGCCATGATCTCACAGGAAGTGCCTATGGCAGTTGTAGACTGGATCTGCCACATGTTGGCCAATAGGAACCTAACTACAACTAAGGGTGATACCACCTTAAGTGGAACCGTTAATACGGGATTTCAGCAGGGAGATGTTTTTTCAGCCATGCTATGGTGCTTTGTTGTAGATGAACTTCTTCAGGTAGCACAAAGAATAGTAGATTCTTGGTGCAAGAAGACTCGACTATTAGTCAATCCGAGCAAGACAGACGCAGTTGTATCCACCAGAAGGTACAAGTGGAGAACCACTAGTACACTGAAAACAAAAACTGAAAATCAAAGGACAAGCCAAATATCCAGAAGTTATCCTAGATAAGAAGCTGTCATGAAAGGAGCACCTGGAAAACAAGTGAAAAAAGCTAGTAGCAACTCACTGGCTCTCAGGAGAGCCATGGGGAAAATCTGGGGCTTCAAACCGGAGATACTAATGAAAATCTACACAGCGAGCCTGCGACCCAGGCTTACCTATGTTGCGGTGGTCTGGTGGAGCAGGTTCGAACTGTCTACTGTAAAGGCTCGACTGGAAAGGATCAGGGAACTGATTCTGAGAGGCATCACTGGTGCATCGAAGTCAGCACCCACGATGGCTCTGGGGGCACTTATAGGTTTGGGGCCCCTCCATCTCACCATCAAGGCCGTGGCTGCGAAGGTAGCCTGTAGATTAAATATGGTAAATCATAGCAGTATCTTGAAAATAGTGCGGATACCAATAGATATTGCGAGGAGGCCGACTCCTGGGGATTATCTTTTTAGCTATAATTTTTATTAATTGGTTTGAAATTCAACAATTTTATTAAAAGGACATCCTTTTTAGATGTGACTTCAAATGCCTTTTTAAAAATTCGACTTGTTGGAATAAAAATTTAGCTTTTTTGTACATATCTAACTTTTTGTTTAAAATTCGTACTTTCTTGCTGATGAGTCGACTGATATCTTTCTTGTTTAAAAAATATTTTTTCTGACAATTTTTATGTATTTTTTATTATTTAAAAGTTAATCTTTTTAATATAAATATTGCATATTTCCTGAATTGGAGAAAAAAGCAACTCATTTATTGAAAATTTAACAATTTTTTTTTTAAAGTCTTACATTTTTGAAAATTTGACTATTAAGCAAAAAATTAACTTAATGTTATCAATTCTTATTTTACGAAGAAAATGACTATTTCTGGTGTGAAAATTCAACTGTTTTTTTAAATTGACTGGCTTCAGCGGAAATTACTTCCTTCTTGGGAAAAATGCAACTATTCTTTGAAAATTCCGCAATTTTGTTCCAAAGTCATACTTTTAGGTTAAAAATTGTACTAATTCATTCAAAATTTAGATATTTCGTAGAAAATTTATGTTTTATTTAAAATTCATATTTTTGTTTTGAAAAGTCAACTGGAATCTTTTTTCGATGAAAATTTAACTACTTTCAAAATAAATCTGTTTTAAAAGAACTTTAATTTTTTTATGAAAATGCAACTATTAAGTAGACAATTTTAAAATTTGGTTAAAACGTCATCCTTTTTTATTTAAAATTAATGTAGTTAAACTACATTAAAAAAATATTTTTTGTTTAAAAATTAAATTATTTTAGAAAAAATATGTGTTTTGGCTTAAAGGCTCAACAATTTAGAATATCCTTCATTTCTTTCTAGAATAAAAAAAACTGTATTTGTGGAAAATTCTTCTTTTTTCTTTTAAAATTCTTTTTTTTTAAATTTTATATTTTTTAAGTAAATAATAAACTATAAAACTATGAAAAAGATATGAGTTTCACTAAAACTATGAATCTTCAAGAACAATCTGATGAATTTTGAACAAAAGCTTTCTACCAAGTAATCAATTTTTAAAAAAGTGATCAAATTTCAACGCTAAAAATTATATTTGTGACAAAGTAGTTCCTTTTTTTTTGCATGTTGAAACAAACCATCGTATTAATAATTTGGTGGCCCTGAAAAGGGCCGTTGGCGTGTTCCGAGCTTCAAGAGTGTTTTATCGTTCTTTTAGCCTCATTTTGACTGGATTTTTGTTCTGGAAGAGGTTCTGCGTATATGAAACCTTGGTTCTTAAGAAGCCAGGCATCGAGTTGGTGCATCCCCTTTGGTAAGTTTCGCTGACTCTTTGGAAGCGGTAGATATGACCGTTTTCCGGCCGCCTGTAAAAATAGCTGCCACGAGCTTCCTCTTTCCATATCTACAGTTTGTGCCTAAACACGAGGGGAGGTAGATGGTGTCCGCGTCTCTTGAAAGAATTTGTCGATCATGAATTTCTTTTCTTCTCGGCAACTGTAAACGGGCTTGTGTCCCTCGAAATCTCCTGGATATGCAAGTTTCTCCAGCGAAAACGTTAATCGACGTACTGGTTTTGGGAACAATGCGTGGTTAGTCCTTCTGGTGCGTCGAGAGTATGGCGGCAACCCGCCCGG
>JAAAKG020031401.1:0-19585 GCA_010014905.2 Druon quercuslanigerum
GGAACTTCCGATTCCGGTTATATAGCACCAATCAAAATGCGAGTAAATCTGTCTTAACTCTCCTTAAAGGATCTCTAACTTGAGCCAGTTTGAAACAATCACCTAACTTCGTAAGACTGTTACTCGTGATGAAGTCGACCTTAATAAGATCGAGACCTTATCCCAGCCTTGAGCAAAAATTGAGGAAAATTGAGAAAAAACAAGAGACTCACACAATTGCCTGGAGGCACGAAACGAGCTTTCGTCAAGCAACTAAGTATTTGATTCGAGAAACTTATATGTACACAAAATTCCCTCAGGCAGAGATCGAGAAACCTCAATAAAAGAAACGAAACTTACAGAGAGCATTTGTGAAGTTAGAGCTTTCCAGGAAGGGAACAAACTTCAATGATCAAAGTTCAAATCCCTTCACAGAAGTTGAATAATAATTTTTCTGTAGCTTCATTTTTTTATCTTATAGTTATTACATTAATATATTTAAACTGTACAGAGAAATTTATTTATTTTAATTTTGAATTACAAGCTGTGAGATAAATTAAGTTAGACTTTTTCTTTCACGTATTTAAAAAATGTAAAATCATTAATGCAGGTTTTAAAACATTTTTATATCAATAAATAAATGATTGAATTGGCACAATATACAGTAATTTAAGTATTTTGCAAAACTATAAAAATATTGAAATAGAAAATAATTTTTTAAAGAAAGGTAATATACTAACTTAATAATAAAATATAATATAATATAAGAAAATAATAATAATTAAAATAAAATAAGAGAATCTCAGTGATTCAGTTGGTTAGCCGCTCGCACTTCACCTCAAAGGTCCGGGGGTTTATGTACCTTTACCGAGGTTCTGGTGCTTCGGAGCCCACCTTAAGCTGTAGCCCCCCCCCCCACCCTCCAACCATCGTGAATTTGACTGCAACCCAGTCCCTCAATGATGGGGTAAAAACCAGACTCTAATCAAAAAATGCCTTTGACTTGCTGGGCAGTAACCATCGTAAGCCTGTGACGAGATTTTTTATATGATAAAAATTTAATTAAAATTTATCCCAAATTAAATCTGTAATGTTAATATGGATTCCATAAATATAACTCTTTAAAAATATCTCAAAGCTCTTTAAAAAATTGTATACATTTTTATGAGCGCCTGAATATTTAAAAGTTTTGAGATAGAAAACCTTACTTAAAGCTTCAGCATCCAAAGACGTTTAGTGTCGGAAGTTTCAGAATTTCAGACTTAAATCAAATAAAAAATTCTAGACTGGCAGTTTTAGAAACTAAAAAATTTCGAAATCTTCTAGAATTTTGATATTTTTCAAAAAAACAAAAATGATAAGTTTTCAACTTCTAATTTAAGATATCAATGCAATCAATAATTCAGAAATAATTTGTAATTTTTTTCAATTGTAAAGCACCGAAACTTTAATTATTTTCCATATCCAGTTCCGTCCAATTTGAGTCACGTTGAAATTTAAATAGAATAAAAATATCAACGAAATTTTAATTGATGAAATATTGATTACATTGAAATTTCTTCTCTCGTCTTCAGAAATTAAAATATTGAATAAAATTTATTTTTAACAAAAGGCTAACATAATTATTAACGGTTAGAATATCAGTGACTTTCTGCTAATTTAAATTGAGTCTACAAAAATAAAAAATAGGGGTAAAGTTTTAAAAATTTTAACCAGGTTTTGATACTTGTAAACTTGACTAAAGAGTGGATAATTATTACAACTTGACTGACTTTAAATACAACAAAATAGCAATATCTTAGTAAAAATAGGGGTGGTTTAGTAAATTTAATTTTCTTTTGGCTCTTACAAGTTTTTTTCCAATTGGCTTCTCTGTTTCACTATCTTAAATTATTTTTACACTTCAAGAGGCATAAAATGAATCGCTTTTTTGCACTAAAAGCAAGATTTTGTTTGATTTAAAATACGTGCTTTAAAGACCCCTGAAGAAGAAAAAAGAGAAGAGGAAATAGAGTTACGTGTGCAAAAGGATAATCGATCTGTCAGACGTAATTGACTGTAATAAAGGTACTCAGGAAAGGAAATTGCCTTTAAGTCGATCGATCGTCCCCGAAGATGATGCAGCGATAGAATTCGAGCTCAAGTCCACGAAAAATTTGTGGAGAAGTCTAGCACCGATTACGATGAGATAAGATAATCCGCTTCTCTGAGATTGAAGCAGACAGAAAAAGAGTCAACCTTCATAAACCTGAGCAATTCCAATAAGAATTCCTCACCTGGGAAATTATTGAGAAATCCTAGAAGGGAAATCCGATTTGATGAAGATTTTTGTAAAAGAAAATCGATTTTTTTGCAACGCATGCAAGGAAATGGCAAAATTCCTAATATTGGCATACGGGAATATCATATTCCAGCATGCTAGTATCAATAAAGTAATCTGACACTTCGCGTAAACTTTAGGGGCTGTCCATAAACTACGTTATCAATTTTGAGTTGCTTTAACCCCCCCCCCCCCCCCACGATTTACGCATTTATGTAGAGTTCAAACAGTTTATTTTCAACTAAGAAAGATTAATTGTTAACCAGGGAAGAGGGAATGATAGATAAATCATAATGCAACAAAAAAATTAACTTTTTATCCAAAAAGACAAATTTTCAACCAAATAGCTGAAATTTAAAATCATACAAAAATTTTCAACCAAAAATGGAATAATTCAATTGTTAGATAGTAAGGTTTTAAAACAGAGAGTCTAAGTTTAAACCAAACAGTTACATTTTGATCCAAAATAGTTGTTTTTTTAACACAAAATATGAATTTTCAAGAAAAAAGTTAATTTTACACAAAATAGTTACATTTTCTACTACATTGTTGAATTTTCAAACTAAAAAGACGAATTTTCTGTAAAACGGTTGAACTTTAACCAAGGAAGTTAATTTACAACTTATATGTAGTTGAAGTTTTAACTAAAAAAGTTGAATTCTCAACGAAACATGTAATAGCTGACATTTCCATCAAGAAAGATGATATTTTGAAATTAAAAACAAATTTTTAGTTAAAACAAATAATTGTCATCTGAAAAAATGAATTTTTAATAAAATAGTGTAAATAATAATAAAAATAATAGTAAAATAGAAATGTCTGCCAGAGATTAATTTTCAATAAAAAGTATAAATCTTTAACAAAGAAAAAGAATTTTCAACAAAAAAGTTCAAGGGACGTACAAACAAAGAGTTACATTTTTAATTGAAAAAAACGACTTTTAACCAAAAGTATTTGTTTCTAGCAAAAAAGCCGATTTTTCAATAAAAGACAAGAATGTTCAACCAAATTGTTGAATTTCCACATTTTTAACCAAAAATAAATTTGTTCAATATTTAGTTATTTATAGTTTAATTTTAATAACTTTCTTCTTTATGAGTTTTTAAATTTTATTTATAGTTAATTTATAGTTTGACTTTGTAACCAAAGAAAAGAAATGATTTTTTAACAATGCAGTCTCATTTTCAACAAAGTAATTAAAATGTTACCCATATGATAACATTTTTAACCAAATGAGATTAATTCTAAACTTTTAAATAACAAAACATGAAGTGTCAACCAAAAATAGTTGAAATTTACTTCTTGGTTTCTTATAATTAAACTTGCATTTAAACTAAAATAAATGGGGAAAAGGGGACATTTCTTGAACACAAGGGGAAAAGCAACATTCCTTAAAAAAGAGGGAAAGTTACAATAATAGAAGAAAGTGCGTTTTATTCCATAAAATTAGCAAACTTTGTTAAAATTTATCATCAGGAAACATAATAAACGATATCAAATTTCGTAAAGTTACCAAATTGCTACGTTGTTTATGTATGACTCCTTACAGACATTAAACATTGCCATTTGCCTGTACTTTTGAAAAAAAAATATCGTGTGTAATACGTGCGAGATTGTAATACGAAACGGAGACGAAGCGAACGAATGCAGAAGACCCTCAAAAAGTGCGCCCGGCGCTCGGGACCGAGGTCCTCACTAAGCGCCCGCATGGTAAAACCACGCCCCTAGACCTTGGCGGAAAATATTTCTAAACCTCATTGGTGGATGAATGGAATATTGTCTCGCGCATGTGCATTTAATAGCAGCCTCAAGGCTGACATCCGAAATTGGAGGTAATGGAAGCGAGAGGCACTTGGTGAAAAAGGCACTTGGTGAAAAAGGCGCTTAGTGGAGAAGGCGCTTTATGAGAGTCTATAAACTTCTCACACTTGTTACAAAATGTACTATTGTAAATTATTTCAAGAGAGGGAGTATTTTCCTGGGGTGAAACATATTTAGGTGAACAAGACAATTTGTGTTGATATCTGGTTCGATCCGAGTAAACATGACGGTTTGATTTACGTGTTGTTAATGAAGCGCGATTTAACGTATGTGAATTGTGGAATTTGACGTATATAGTAAGAATATCGTGAAGCGGATTGATCGGAATTTTGCGTGCCAAGGGTTCGTATCTCATTGCAAAGCATGTCTAATGAAACGGAAGGTGGCCAATTATTCGTGATCCGCCCAGTGCCATGCCGTATCGAAACTGGGTAACGATAAGTGGATACCACCTTGAGAATCGGGCCATGCTGTCTTGCATTTGGATCGTTCTGTGTGATTACTTATTCATCGAACCAAAAGTTGCCACAATCGCTCTCGTGAGTCTCATGGAAATTAGAAAATTCGACCCTGAGTGCAATCACAGTTCACTCTAGTGAAAAATTCCTCCTGTATGTTTACTTCTTTTCGAGAAAACCAAAACCATCCCATCCTCCGTTCTCCCATTTTTTTCTTTTTCGCGAGAGTGAAAAAATAAATCAGATGTGTGAGTTTAAAAAAAATCTAAGGGGATCGGTTTTTTCTGTAGATTTCAGGGTAGTTCTGTAGATTTTCTGGTAGTTTTACCTTTATTTAAAGCTTTAACTTGATTTCATAAATTAAGATGTTGATAAAAGAAAAAATAAAAGCATACAATGAGAATACAATTGAAATTAAACATTTTTAAACCAATAAATTTCATATTATACTTGGGACACTTTCAAAAATCGCCAATTTAGAATCATCAAACTTACTTAACAATTTTTTTCAGTTTTAAAGCCACCATTTCTTTTGAAATGCTTTGCCTTTAATAATTTAGATTAATTTAAAATTAATAAATATCATATCTATATTTTTTATATTTAAAGAATCTCAAGTTTGTATTTTTTTTAATCAAAAGTTTTTAATTTGGATTTTAGTACTGTATGACTTAAAGTTCTACAGATTATTCTTTAGAATTTGATTTAAACATTGAGTTTCTCAATCCTCAATTTAAAGCTTCTAATTATCAACTCAATTGCGATGCTTTAAAAAGTGGTCGAAATTACAACTCAGATTTTTTCAGATTTGCATTCTTCCTATTTTATTACAACAATTGAAAAGTCTTAGAAGTGTTAAATGTGATTTCGAAAAATTCACCTTAAATCAATAAGTACGTTTTTTAAATTTTGTTTCCATCGAATTCTTCGACAGAGAAATTTTCTTAGAATCAAAAAATGTTGAATATTACTTTAATTTGAATTCATTCAACAAGTAAGTATATTATTAAAATTATGGACTGAATTTAATTCCAGAAACACCAAGTTTTAGTAACTGGAAATTAAAATTATTTCATAAAATTGTTTCGAGTTTCGAAATTCGTAAAGCAAGTTAGCACTCCACACTTCAATAGTTGGTAACTTTGTCGCAAGTCTCGTTACAAGGGAACCATCCGCAAGTCTCAACTGTTATTAATTTTCTTTGCTAGTCTCCCTCGTAACTCCACTTTCAGGCGAGAATTTAACGAGCCGTTATATTAAAACCGATATAGAGTTCTTCGTTCTAATACTAAGAAGAAGTCCCACGTGTGCCAAGTCTGAAAACTTAAATCTGACTCAAATGGACCATGCGACTTGAAAATATCAAAAAACTTGGATGATGGATAGCTCAACCCATATCAGAATTTTCCAATGTTTCAGCTTCAGGAAAACTTGGAAAAAACTTTTTCTTGCTTTTATATTCTCAGAAACTGGCAACTGACTTATTTTCGAAATATAAAATTTGTTAAACGAGAAATTTAAAAAAAAAATCAAGAATTGCTTAGAATATTCCTTATTACTGACACCAGAGCAAAGTATAATAAGCAAACATCGACTTAAACTTCATAACTTATTTTTTTTCTTTCGGAATATTTCTTTCGGCCAACATTCGTGCAACAAAAATAGCAGCGTGCAAACACAATCTTATTGCACATTTGCACAGTTAGCAATCAAGCAGTTCGGTTAAATATTAGGTCTATCAATTAATTCGGTGCCTTTACTTTGATGGCTTGTAACTCTCGGCCAAACTTGAATTTTTTTACCGCCCTAAACCACAATACAGTAGGTGAAATTTAATTTAGGCAAATTTACAACCCTGCATTCTTTTTGCATTCCAATTTTCAAAAAAATGCAGCTGAGACCACCGAAATAATTTTATCAGTCTTCGAAAAAGGGGCAGTGACACACAAAACGTGTGAAAAGTAGTTCCTGAGATTTCAAAATAATGATTTTATTGTATTGACTAATGATTTTTGAGATTAAGTCCGCAGAGCCGTCACCAATTAGATTGTGTTTTGAAATTTAAGGTTAGAAAACTACCTCAGGAAGGAAAAAAATTCAAGCTTGATCAAGAGTGACAAGACATCAATGTAAAGCCGCCAAATTAATTATTTCGCATACCTAATAGTTGGCATTTGTGAAGTATTTTGGTTTTATAGAAAAATTAAAACTTGCTTTAGTTTAAAGTCAGAATTGAAAAAAAGAGGCAGTATAAATCAAATTTCGTTCCAAACATTTTTTTTTTAATTTATACTAAATTCTACTCCACCATGTATCAATTTTGCTGGCGATTTTTTTTTTAATTTCTGCAAAGTTAAGATTTATCAGTTTTTATTTATCTAGAAAAATATTTATTTTATAAACAGTACGAGATTTAAAATAACCTGTTTTTCGAAAAATTAGAATTTTTATGAAATATTCTGTTTAAAACAAGGCAGTGAATTAAAAAAAATCTTTGGAATGACCCCCATATTTTATCAGACTGAGAACCCATCATCCGTACTGTTACTTATTTTTCTTCTACCGCTATCTCGGATGTATCTTTAACTAATTGAAGAGCTTTTTTTCAGCGAAATTTCACAAAGGTGCAAAAATCTCCTAAATCAAGTGCTACTGCCCCTTCTTTTCAGAAACCCCGGGTGTCTCAAGTAGGAGGCTAAAGGAGTGCCAGAGTTACGAGTAGCTCGTCGAAAAAAAAAAAAGAAAAAAAGAATTGGAAAGCAGAGACACAAGCTCGTGGAAGCAAAAACACAGCTGAGAGTAGAGGAGCGAAGAAAGTCGTAATTTTGAGTAACAGCTCACCGAGTCCTGGCACCGATCCGTCTCTAGTCAGAAGAACTATTTGCAAAGATAAACATAAAATCAGTTTAGAATTGTTAGTATTGCAGTTTGCGACTAAAAATTTGTTTTTCGCTCTCCTTTTACTTTATAATATTTACTTCATTTGGCGCTAGTCTTAAGTGTTCACGAATCCCTCACTCAGAGCTTTTAAACAGATTGCGACTGAGAATTGTCTGAAAGCACTGGGAAATTAGAACCACTTGTCTGCTTGAATAAATTAGTTCTCCAAATATGATTCTGTCACGAAAGAGACTCGAAATTGATTTTTACTGACAATCAGTGCTCTCAGGCAACATTTTTACCGATAAGGCACATTTATATAGTTTATTTTTTAAACTTATCCCTTTTATTATTACAAGAAATTTTCGATAATTGCAATAGAGTGGAACGAAAAAAATGTGTGGTATTTAAACTGCAGTCTTCATAGCGCAAAAAGCTCTCAAAACAGGGAAAATAGGGAAATACATTTTTTTAAATACACCAAACTCCCGGTTCACGATCCCCTAGTTTACGAATTCCTAAAACTACTAGCCGACATAGTTTGTTCAAATAATTGTAGGTGTCACAAGGAATTCATCATGAAACGAATTTTCAACAAAATATTTTATCTTTCAAACGAAGAAATGAATTTTCAACAGAAATGATGAATCTTCAACCAAAGAAAATGAAACAAGAAATACGAATTTTCAAGAAAGTAGTTTATTTAAAAAAAAAAAAAGAGATGAATTTTCAACAGAAATGATAAATCTTCAACTGAAATGAATGAACTTTTGATAACGGAGTTTAACTTTCAACCAAAATGATTAATTTTCTATCAAAATAGATGACTTTTCGTCAAAATACATTAATTTTCAACCAAACAGTTTAATTTTAAATTAAAAAAGAACAATTTTCAAACAAAAAAGCAAAGAGACAAATTTTTTAACTAAAAAAATGAATCTTTAAGCAATAAAATAAATGTTTGCTAAAAAAATTCCACTTTTAAATAAGCTTAGTTAAATTTTTAATGAAGAAGATTAAATTCGTATCAGAAACATGAATTTCAACGAAACACATGAATTTTTACCTAAAAAAAAAATTAGTTTCCAACCGAAACTGGTATAGTTCAATTCTAGGTTAAAACGATTACTTTTCAATCAAATAAAAGAGATTTTTACGACAAAAAAGTCACTTACTACCAAGAGAATAGATCATTTAAACAAATACTTAAATCAAAAGACAGTTTCGACCAAAACCACAAAATGAAACAAATTACACAAAATTATTCAACTTTAATAAAAAAAACAGTGCCATTTTCAACCAATTAGATGAATTTCAACCCCAAAAAATTATTTTTTAGAAGACAGTTAACATTTTAACAATGTAGTCAACTTTAAACTAAAAAACATGATTTTTCAACAAAAGACAAATTTTCAATCTAAAAGTACGAATTTTCTATTAAGAACACGAATGTACAACAAAAGAGTGGATTTTTGAAACAAAAAGGATGACTTTATAACAAAGTACTTGAATTTTCAACAAAAAAGTTTATTTTCAATCCAGAAAGATGACTAAAGAAAATTCGCTTTCAACCAAGAACTGTTGCATTTTTAACCAAACAGTAGAGTTTTTTATCCAAAAGGAAAGATTTTCTATTAAAAAAATACGAATATAAAACAAAACAGTTAAATTTTTCAGCAAACAAGAGGAGTTTTGAACAAATAGTTGAATAGCCAAGAAAATAAATATATTTGCATCGAAATTATAGATTTTTTAACCCAGAGAGATGAATTCGTAACCAAAAAAATAAAAATACATATTCTTTTCAATAAAAAATAGACGTATTTTATTGTTTAGCTTTAGGCGAAAGAACGAGAAAAGGTTGAAGTTCCTTGAAAACAGGAGAGAAAGAGGAATTCTTTTTTTTTTTTTAATTGAATAGGGGAAAGAAAGTCTCTTATCTGAAAACGGCATGCACAACCAGAATGTTCTGCCAATTTACTTTATACAGAACAATGCAACAGGATTAAATCTAAGCTTATTTATCAGCTATATATTAATTAAAAATCAAACGAGAATTTAAGTATCTTCTCAGGATTACGACTTCCATAGAATTTTTAACTGTAATTAATTATTTATGGAATTCATTCTAGCATGCATGTACCTAGCTGAGTTAAAAAATTCACTCCAGAAACAAAGATTTAAAACCATTGTGAACTGACGTATGAAAATCCTACACATTCAAATTAACAGATGAGACTTTTTTTGTTTACCAGAGAGAGACCGCAGCTAACAGGAAAATGCATTTAATTAAGGGTGGAAATTATGGAAACATAAAATTAGATGAAGAAGAATGGAGTTACATTAAGCTTGTTGGGAAAAAAACGTGTAGGCAAAAATCTATCTAGAATTTCGTAATTAATGAAAGTCAGTAGAGAGATAAAAACGCAAATGAGAAATCATAATTTTTTAATTGTTATGATTTGGTACACAATATGAAAAAATTTGAAACGCTATAGCATTTTTTAAGGATTCCTTTCTAAAAAAAACATTTCAATAAATTTTTAAATAATAATTTATTCAATCGTCAAACAAGGTGGCTTCTATTTTTTTAATTTTCGTCTTCCGTCCTTCTCCTGCTTTCGAAAAAAATATACTCTCTTTGTGACTAATAAAGAAAATACTAAGATGCGTTTTATTACACACTAGTAGTAAATGCAAATAGCGCGTTCACGTATCTGGATTTTTATTCCCTTACATGAAAAATGTAAACAATTTAAAAATGCAGTATTAAACCAACTTCTAAATATTATATTTTATGCATTTTTGAAACAATAATTAATAACATTGAATTGAAAGCGTCTAAAATTGAAAAAATATATATCTTGAACAATTTTTAACAACATAGTTAGAAAAAGGAGTTAATTTGCATAATTTCTTCTTCGAAGCGCTAACAATTAAACAATTTTATTTTGAATTTTATAATCACAAAATCGAATGATTTCCGGTAAAAAATTGGAAATTAAGACAATGCCAATACGTTAAAAATGGAATCTTTTAGATTTAAATTTAGATTTAAAATGCAAAGGAATCGAAATTAAATTGCTTATAATTAAAAGCGTTCCAAGCTCAATTATTGTTCGAAAAAAACTTTCAAAATAAATAAAATAAAAAAAATCAGTTTTAAACGGAAAAAAATTAAAAATTAAAAAAATTCCTGATATTAAAACTTTTTTATACTCAAGACCTTTAAAATCTCAATTATTTGGATCACATGTCAATCGCTTCAAAATTAATAATTTTTGAATTGCTAATTTTATTTTCCAAAATTCAACCAATTCAAATTTTAATTGTAAAATCAAAAGTCATGAAAGGAAAAATTTAAGATAATTTATTTTTTATCTATTATGATTTCAAATTCAATTTTTAATCTTTTTAGCTTCCAAACGTTTAATCTTTAACACTTCCTTTTGAATTATAATTCATTCTTGAAATTTGAAAATAAAATATTTTTCAAATTGAAATAATTTTTTAAAATATTCAACTAAAATTCATACAATTTTAAGATATTGCAATTTTTCCAATGTTTGGAAATTATACCATTTTTAGCTTTTCAAGATGGAATTGCTTTATATTCATAATTAGAATGATTAAATTCAAAACAAACTATCAAGGCTGCTAGAGGATTTTTCTGTTCTGACATTTTAAATATTTAAATTTTAAATACTTTATTGTGCAATTTAAAATTCAAACCCTCCGAAAAAAACCTTAAAAATTAAACTGTTTTAGAGTTTTGCATTAAAAATTACAATTTCAAAGTAAAATTATAGAAATCTTAGAGACCATAAAATAATATGCTTTGTAACTAGAAACTTTCAAAACGTTGTAACATTTCTCTCTCTCTCGGCTTTATCCCGGTTGGGTGGAAACCCTGCCGAAAAAGTCTTCATCATTACTTTTTAAAATTCGAAAGCTATCAATTATCAATATGGCCTTAAATTTTTTATGATATCTAGAAAATTCTAATATTGTGAATTTTTCCATAATGTAAGACTTTCAATTTTTTACTTTTTAACAGAAGTTTGTCCGTTTAGATTTCTTACAAATTCAAAAATCTTCCAATTTAAAATAGATGGTATTTGAACTAATTAAAGAATTGAATTTTCAAATAATTGTAGATGCCATTAAAAATTGTGTTTTTTACTACAAATTATGATCCTTTCATTTTTCGGATTCTTTTAAAAAAGCTTCTAATTAGAAATGATCCCATTTTTAAGGTTGAAAGCTTATGAAATCTTTACATTGATTTTTTTGCGTTCTCAAAATCCTCCCATTCCAATAAAAATCCTCCTTGTAATATAAAACGTTTTATACTTTAAAATTCACGAGTGACTAAATGTATGAATAATGTGAAACCGATCCCGAAATAATAAAAATTGAATGAAAAAAGATTTGATTTGAATTTAGAAAGGTGCAATAAATCTTTCCCCACTTCAAAGAGCAATTAAGTAGAGTAAATCCTTAGAAAAACATCTGTGTTGCAATCATGCCTATTGACAAATTAAGAGGGACAGCAGAGACGACGAAAAAGCTCGCTCCTTTTAATGGAAACTAAATTAAACTTGACAAGAGACTATATTTTTCTGGTCGTAGCTGATGCAGAACTCCATTTTTCTTGCTGAAATATGACGAAGAAGAAGAGAACGATAAATTTTTTACAGCACAAGGGGAACTATCGAGTTTTTTAAAAGCTTGGAGAAATTTACTCCGGAAGGAAAAGTAAAATGTGCAGAGAACAGGAGAAATGGTTAAAAGAGGGGGAATAAACGAATGCTTTTAACTTTTCTCGAGTTTAAGATTTGTTTTCTTTAGCTCATCTTATTTAAAAAAAATGCTTTATCTTAAAAGTCAAGATAACACAAAAATTTTAAATGTAAAAATGGAGCCTTCATTAATAATACGAAACAAAATTAGTCTTCTAAAAAAAAGTGAATGAATATTTTTACTAGTATTTTTAATAACAGGAAACAATTTCATACGAAAAGTGGGGTTTATTTTTCTCGGCTATCTTATCCAATAAAAATCATGGCCATCGGTCACTTCCATTTACTGTCAAAAATTCGTCACGAACGTACGCAAGTCTAAAAGTAAATCTAAAGGATTTTTGTTGTAGGTAAAATAATAGGGATCACGTGAAGAGAAGTAAATTGTGGAACTTCTTGTTTCATGTAAAGTGCATTCTAGGAGTGTGGAAAGTAATGAGAAACTCGACAAAGTTACATAGGACATAAATCGTCACGGTACTTTGGAAATAGATGCCTGTTCGTAGAAAGGAAATCCTGAAACATTTGCACTACTCGTAAAAGAGCCCACGAGTATGACTTATATTGACAAACGCGTTTTCCTTCGTTAACGTCACTCGAGTTTAAGAGCTTTAACAATGATCTGGCTTTAACTCTTAAGTCTTCCGGAAAATAAGTTCTTTATTTCACACACCCTGCACCTAATCTAACGATTGAAATCTATATGCTAAAGTTTTTGTTTTAAAGATTTGAATTTCCCGCCACGTTGAGATCTTAATGCCGCATTTAAACATAACCTCAAATGAAGATGATAGAGTGGCGCAAAATTCAAAATGCAAGATTTTTTTCACTTGAATTTGAAGTAACTGGCAGTATTTTATTAAAAGGAAGATCTCTTTGCAAAAATATTTCTATTCGCGCAAGAAAAACGCTTTTATTTAAAATTCAAGAAGGGGGAGTTAGAGACTTTTCTTTTAAGAGTTATATCCCATGAAATTTTCCATTTCCATTATCTTCTACTGTTCAGATATAAATAATAATATCTACCGTCAGTGAAATGGTTCCCGATCTTAGATTTTGCGATTTCTCCTAATTTATGCATAAATCCAATATAAACCTCTAGTTTTATTTCTTGGTCAGATTTATCAACGCCAGAAGAGAACGTGTACGGCACAAAGTTTATTATTATTCCTCGATCGAGTTATGCTATCCAGTGCTCGACTTATTTTAATACAAGGTCGATAAATTCGAAATAAGCCAACAATATTGCTTATTGTAATTTTTATACATTTAAATTTATCTCTATAAACTACTTCCAAGTTAAGTATATAGAACTTATTTAAAAACATTACTATCAAAATAATTTTGGTATTAAATTTGAGATTCCCTGAGGCTGATTAACATAGCAAATTCATGGAGCTACACTAATTTTATATTTAATATCAAACAACCCTACACAACTGATTGTGAGTTTAAATTCTATAGCAATGCAACCACTAATTTAAACAGCGAGTTTAATTAGAAATTTTCAGCGTTCAATGAACAATGCAATAACAATATGCTCTTTGCTAGAAGCACTACTTCCAACAAGCCACTTAACATATTCTATTTCCAATAATTATCCTCACTACCAATGCAATTTCCCATTTTGTGGGATCTGGAAAAGAGTATATTTGTATCGAAATTTTGGGTACAAATAGCCTAAACAGTTCTACTTTAAATTTCCCTACGTTTTTTGGGAAAATTTTCTCTATTTACTCTGACCATTAATATTTAAGGACCAGTATTTTAATCTTAAAAAATGCTGAACAAAGAATCTTTCATAAACAGAACAAACCAATTTGGGACTAAAATTTATACATTTTAAATCGATTTATTTCAACCAAAAAAGATTACTTTTTTAATATCATAACAGATGAATTAATAAACCAAAAGGACACATTTTTCAAAAACTGTTGACTTTTTGACCAAAAAAGATAACTTTTCAACCAAACAAATACATTTTGAACAAAAAAGTAAAATTTTCAACAAAAAATTCGAATTTTCAACAAAATTATTAAATCTGAAGTAAAATAAATAATTATTTATTAAGCGGCCGTACTCAGATTACGTAAGGCTTGTCGTATATTCCTGTCTCTCAGATGCCCGGGAATCATATTTAAAGAATATAAAGGATGCAGCAAGTGGAATAGATGATTAAAGCTTCTTTATAAGAATTTTCTTCCTATAACGCTAATGTAATCTGAGAGACAGGAATATACGATAAGCGTTACACAATCTAAGTACGGCCCCTTATGGTCTCCCGTTTTCTAGAAAAATTGATTTTTCTGTGGAAAACAGATAAATTCACAATGAGCAACCTCTAAATATTACCCCAGATGCAAGTTGAGATTCAGATTTCCTTTTTTTTTTTGAACACCCCTAATATATATTTAAAACAAATAAATTACTACGAACAACCTTATATTAGGTGACCGCAAAACTTTATTTTCAAAATAACCTATTTTTTTAATTTTCCCAAAAGAGAATCTTAATTTTGCAACCTTTTCAACATAGAATCTTTTATAAACGGAATAATACAATGTGAAACTAAAATTGAAAATCTTCAAATTGATTAGCCGTATCGGTTATTTAAACTGCCTCTTAAAGTAACGCAAACATAAAGATGGTGTAAAACTGGCGACGATCTGAGATTAGTGGAAAACCAATCCCTTTTCCGGCTCGTCCAATTAAACTTGCAAAGTTTTCAAGGCTATGGGTAGGTATGGATGCATCTAATGAATAATGACCACGAATTTAGAGGATATGTTTTACTGTATCGTTCTGGTCCTAGCTTTCATTTGTTTATTTTCACTTTAAAGGTTACTAAAAACCTTTTCTCAAAAATAAATTTACATTAGGAATACTTTAGCCAATATAAGATAAAGGTTATGTACAAATGTGGCATTACGATTGCGGCGCGAAATTTGAATTATTTTTGTCAAAGAATCAAGACTGGAAAGAATATTCTTAGAGTTTACTTTAAAATAAAATGGATTTCAACATTTTGTTAATAAGTCCATTTCCCGAAATAACTTTCTACTTGTGAATATTCTGATCTGGATCGGAAATTATTTTAAATCTGACATTTGAAGGTAATGAGTTCAGTTTTATTCTTATGACGAAATCGATAGTTGAGATGTCTATGTTTACACTAGCTAAAGATGAAGGATATGTGAAACCGAGTGTAAGTTAACAAATTATAGGTAGTCCCAGTTGCTGAGGGATGGTTCAATCGAGTAGAATGCGGTCGTATGAATTTGGTTATAATTAGAGGTGCCTTCATCGGTTAAGAAACACTTGGCGAAGTGGTAGATTGTTTTTGCTTAAGCAAGTCGTATTTTTAATATCAACAACCTTGCACTTGCATCAATAAGTATTATTGATCGAGCTTGATTAATCTTTCTACAAACAGAAAACGGAATTTCAGTTCGCTTCAAAATAAAACAAGTAAAATAACATTTATCTTCAGAAATCAATAATTAGAAAACGAAATTGATTTCATTTCTCAGTTTGAATAAAAAATCTACTTTTCAGTAGGATTTACGTCCTTGAGGATTATATGAGATCCTCTTTCGTTTTTTATCGAGGAGACCTTATAAGGGAAGCGGTTGGTCAGATGGATAATCCGGCTTAAATTCCGATTTAAACGTCGACACAATTAAGTTCAGATTAGGTTCAGGATGCACGAGCGGTTTCGCAAAACCTGGACTGGGTCACGCGATACTTCCCTAATCTAAAACTTATTTTAAAATATTTTTTATCTACATACAGAATGTGCAAAATGGTGAAATTAAAATCAATTAAAAAGTGTTCCAAATAAAAGAAAAGAGGATAATAAATTGAACAAAAAGGAGAGAATAAAAATCACTTTCAACCTACCGTTCGGTACCGTTGGTGGTTTTTTCGTCTGGACTCTTGCTGTTGCGTTGTTCACCTGTCGATTTAAAAACACAAAATTATAATTTCAATATACTTCACCTGCATATATAGATTCACACACAAAAATGTGACTTTTTTTCTTCTAAATTTATCTGATGAAATTAAAATAACCGAATTTATTTAAATATTTTCATAAGTATTTTTTGTTTCACTATTTATTAATTTAATTTATAATATTCTCGAAAACCTTTTTCTGAGTTAAAGTTTGCTAAGCTGATTGTTGCGTGCAAATACACTAATTCACATAGTTGTGTGCGAAACTGGATTTAACTATAGCGGAATTTTACGCGCAGTCACGATTTTTATCCATTATTTCAAAAATGTTAAATTTTTCTTTCTTCATTTTTTTCCAAACAAGAATTAACTAAGTATTTTAAAAACTTCTGACTCGTGACTATGCATAAATTACTTATTGTAATAATTAGAGTAAATCCTACAAAATCTTCATCATATTACACACCGAACTATCAAAACTCTTCCAAATTAGAATTTCCATAGACTGTTCATTTCTGATTTAAAAAATAAATAACATTCAAGTTCACATTTTCAATAAAAAATCGGCTTGCAACAGTATTTTGACAATAATTTCAATTAGTTGATAAAATTCGATGTGTAATTTGAGTCCTTTATAATACAGCACTCTCTGATGTTTATTTTTCTTTTAAACAAATTCTTTGAACAAATTGTCATCTTTTTATTATAAATCATTTTCCAAATTAAAGTGATCATTTTCCCACATACTTCAGAGAGTGCAAAACAAATTACATTACAATTTTTCAACCTTACCTTAGCGGAAAAAGTGAACGTGACAAAATTCAATCAAAGTAGTATGTGTCTACAAACCTTTTCTTCAATTTTTTGGAAATTAAATATTAAAATTTTCTATTTTCCGATAGTCTCCACTTTTTCCGCAAGAATTTCTTTACTCCTAGTGAAATCGGCCGACTAAAGTTTCCGCTTCCGGCGTGAACGAACGGCTGAGTTTTACGTCGCGTTCTTTCACCTCTGTGGAGCTTTTTACAAAATTAAGTTTTCGTATTAAGTGTCTCCGAGTCAATATTCCAAAATAAAATGCCATTTCGTTCGCCGGAACCGGAAATTGCACTCCTCGTAATTCTACGACCGCGCACGAAAATTGAAAAGAGTGGCTGCAAATTTCAGTGGCTGAAGGGGGTTGATAGTCAGGAAATATAATATAAATCGAGCAGAGCAATTTTTGTAAAAATCAACCAGATTCGGTCCATCCGTATCTGAAATTTACAGCCGCTCGTACTTTACCTGGCGAGCAATTTTATCCTTACGCTGTAACTCATAAGCATGAATTATTCCAACGAAACAATAGCAGTGACGCCATTGAGCAATTTGCATTTCCACTTCTCTGAAAATAGTTTTTTTACTTCCTTGTTTATTTAATTACTCGTTTTTTCTATATTACTTTACTCGTAATTTGAGACTCCTAATTCTGGCTTTCTGTATCAGGAAAATAAAAAAGATCTCACGATTTACGTTTATGTTTATAAAATATAATATATTAACTGCAAAAACTATTTGGGAAAATTTATGAAACACCTATTCTAAAACTTTGTACTTTGTACTTTTTAAAGTGCGAAAAGAAAAAGTTGTAATGTAAATTTCGCGCCGCAATGGCTACACTGACCAAAACTGTCAATTCCACAGCTTCGACACAAAAATTTGAGGTTAAAGGAATGATGTTACTATCTTGATGTGATCATGGCGCGAAATTTGAATTCCTGAATTTTCTTTTCAAAATTAATAAGGTCTTTTTTTAAACTAAATCAGTATTTTTCATAAATATCTTATGATTATAATATAATGAGTAGATCGATTTTAAATGTGGTTCCTTTCCCTTTTATTTGATCTCTTCTTAAAAAGCAACCTTTCAGTCTCCTATTATTTTGGAACATTTATTGACTAGCCGGATTTGAAATAGAAATGCGACCTACTTTTTGGCAATTTGTGTAAAATCTAATTGGGGTCTTGAAAAGTATTTGTCGATCGATTTCGAATTTCAAACGTCGATTCGACGGGGCTGTCGTGAAAGATGAATAAGAGGGTGTATGCAAGAAAGTTAAGTTGGTTGCTTTGCAAAATTCGCCTGTCGATTGGCTGCCGTAGTCGCGACTCAAATCTACATAAATTTGACTTGCTAAGATCGAAAACTCTATTCCCTATTCGCCATACTCGACTCTCGAGAATGCCTTGCAAAGCCACGTATTACCCACGTACTCAGTTTTAAGTAAGGTCGCGAGTGGTGAGATTTACCTCAATGCTAGAAGTTCCCACTAATTAAATTCACCTCCAAATTCTCAAACATTAAACTTTATTTAGAAACTTTATCTACATTTCTTTAAGAAACTTCAAAAATCGACATTTTTGTTTTTAATTTGCTGAAATCTTTACGAGCTTCAAACTATTTTTCCATCTTTTCATAACTTTAAAATATCTCTTAACTTACTCGATTTTCTTCTAAAATGTTGTAATCTTTCAAAATCGAAAAAATGTAATTAAAAATATTTTATATTCTTTGTTAAAATTTTAGGAAACCATTTCAAATGCTTGGAAATATTGTGTACTTTCTTTAAAAATTCTTAAAATGCTTCTAATTTATTTTTCGGAATTCTGCATAATTAAAAAAAAAATGTCGTAAAACCACTCGGTTTATTTTCTGAAAATTTTGTAAACCTTTCGAAATTTTTTTAAACATTCCGTTAGAAGAAATTTTTTTAAATAAAAATTATTAATTTTCACACAACTCTTGAAATCTTTTAAAATTCTTAAGCTTGAAAGTTTTTACTTTAGAATCTTTTAAATTCTTTTTAGAAATTTTCAAAAGAATCTTATGAATTTTTTGTATTCTCTTTAAATCTTTTAACATTCTTAAAAAGCTTCTTCTTTCAAAACTTTAACTAATTTTAATTTCATTTGAGAGTTCTTGAAATTTTCCGAAGATTTAAACTATTTTCGAAAGCTTTAAAAACTTTTATAACTTTTTTTTTATCCTGAAAAATAAAAAAAGGTTTTATTTTCAATCTTGAAAATGTTTTCTTCATTCATTAAAATAAACACAAACCATTCTCAATTATTTTTCTCAGAAATCTTATTTTTTCGTCCCTTTAAAAGAGTAAAAAAGTTGACAAATTATACTGTTTTAAAAATGTCAAGAAAGGAATTATTTTTAATATGAAACAATTATTTGCAATTAAAACTTTCTCTTTTATCAATAATGTTTAAAAACATTTAGCAATCAGTTTTCTCATGAAATAAAATGAAAAACATACCAATTTACTTGTTTTTTTATTACGATTAATAAAAAATATCACATTTTCCAAAACTTTAAATGCGAT
>JAAAKG020031412.1:0-11671 GCA_010014905.2 Druon quercuslanigerum
AATTGAGAAAATATAATCGCTTTAAGTGAGCTAGACCGTACGCGTCAATGGTCGCACTTAGACTAACTGGAGTTTTTGACCTGCTCAAGAAAAACTCCCTCGAGACCCTTCGAATGCTTTTGCACTTAAATGTCCATAGTATTTCTTATAACATTGAATCTACATTCTAACACAAAATGTTCACCGTTGCACTTCCAACACATTGTTTGTATATTTTCTAATTATTTGGATTTTGTCACATAAATTGATTATGATATTAAAAAATTATTCTTTCTAGATTCCACTGAGAACGACAATACTCACAAAGACTTTGAGGATATACTTAAGGAAAATATTGGTACTGACAATGATGCTGATGATGATGAGGTTCATAATGATGATGAGGATAATGATAATGATGATGATGATGGAAAAAGTATAGTCAGTGACGTTAGTGTAGAAAGTGATGACAGCTTAGATATCGATGTACAGCACGAAGGTTTATCGTCAGATGAAAATGATTAGCGCATGTTGGACAGTTAGATGGCAGGTTGTCAGAAATCAGGGCTGTAATGTTCTATGTATTATAATAATAAACGATTGTTCTTTTCTGTTTAACATATTTATTATTATTCACTCCTATTTTAATAAAAAAAGAACTTTTATAATCAGTTTCGTACGCGTCAAAATTACGGAACAATATTTTTATATTATATTGACACTACTGTCATTACAAATCGTCTGCCATTCGATAGTTTGTTTATTAAAGTATAAATATTATAAGAAAACATTGGCAGACTGTAAAACATTGCCAAAAAACAGTATATTTATGCATATAATTGAATCGCGTCTGCCTATACTTCATAGTTCGCGAATTGGTATGGCAATAATTTTACTTAATATGTATATTGTAAAATTTTATATCTATTCAAGAGGCAGACTGTAATAAAAAATTGTTCCGAGTTGTTGTGAAAAATTTGTTAATACGCCGAGACGTCTACAATATTTATAAGTCGACAAACAGTCTGCCTTGTAAAAATTTGTCAATCTCATGTTGAGATAAATCTAAAGTATGCTTGTCAGACTAAAAAGTTGATTTTAGTAACCAGCATTTTTGTGCTACTGACATTAGTATGCTTTATTCGCATACTCAGAATAACCGCCTGGCAATAATTTGTTTGTGGCTTGTAGAGTCTAGAATTGTGCTGCAATGAATGACTGTAAAAAGTTGATCTAAGAAGGTTTTTTTTGCTAACTAAATTTCATGTTTAAACATGAAGTACCACGTAAAAAATTATTTTAAAACTTTAAACTATTACAGCCTGTAAAAAATATGTCCCTTTTTTCTGCTACTGCCTCCCGGTCTATTAGTAAGAACCAATATTTAGTTTAGCCATAAAGTGGCAATCTCTATCCGGGAAGGAGTAAGAAATGTTTTTAATGGTAAAAGATTGTTTTAGAGGCAAAGATATTTTGTCGCCTCGAACACATTGCATACACACATTCTCAGTTCTCATGTTTCTTTAGGTTTTATCGCTTATCATGCAGGTGAGTAAACATCAAGTGTTCAGTATATATAGCTATGAAAATATTCTAGATTTCTCGGCTGTCGTTTACGAAACCAATCGTGAAAAAATGAAGATCGACATCTGGAACCTACTTCTCACAATCGAAATTGTTATTAATTTTCGTAGTAAGTTTGCCTAATATAATATACTTCTGATTTTAATATATGAAATATCATATATTCTTGAAATTAAAAATATTAAGCTAAAAGTCACTGGGACTTGAAAAGTATTCCAACTCTACTTGACAGGCGTCAGACAAGTGGGGAAAAAATACATTTTTGGGTTAAAAATACCAGATTCCAGCTGAGCTGTGGACTGATTTGGATGTTTGTTTTTTTAACTGATAAAATTTCAAAGAAAGTTGTCGAGCCTGATTTTTAATGTAGTTTTTCCATTTTTTTTTAAATAAATAAATTTCACGAAAAAAATGGCAATTTTTTTCTATTAGACGTTCCCGGTGCTTGTCAATAATAGGAAAATAGTTGTACTCGCCCACGTTTCATAAATTTACATTATATAAAGATACTCCACAATGATACACAAAACAAACAAATTATTTGATGAAAATGTGTTTTCTATCATTTTCAATAATTTAACGTTTTTTAAAGTTATATTGCAAGAAATTTGAATGGAAACGATATTTTAAAGAAAAAATTTCTCTTAAGACTATTCTTGTTAATATTATAAACAAATTTAGTAAGCAAATGCATTATTCAGGCATTTGTCGTCAGAAAAATTCGTTTTTTTTCGATTTCAATTTTTTTAAATTAGAAACGGCATGATAATTTCCGAAAATTCATAATTTGTTGATGAATTTTATGATTTTATCAAACAAATTCATTAAAAATAATGCCTTATTTGAGCACTTATCGGCGATAAAAATTGCTTTTTTCCACTGCTAGTCCTTTTAATTGAGAACTTCATGATAACTTTAGCAGTAACCATCACTATTTAATAAATTTTTTAACAAATGCATTATTCGAGCATTTGTTGACGAAAAAGTAGTTTTTTTCGATGTTAGTCCTTCAAATTGATAATTTCATGTTAATTTTAGCAAAATTCATGTTTAGTTTACAAATTTGACGATTTTTAAACAAATTTAATAAAAAAATGCATTATTTAGGCATTTGGCGACGGAAAACCTCGTGTTTTTCATTGACAGTCCTTTTAATTTGGAACTTTGCGATAATTTCAGTAAAATTCATAATTAGTTGATTAATTTTATATTTTTGTTAAACAAATATAATCAAAAATTGCATTGTTCGGGCATTTGTTGACGTAAAAACTCGTTTTTTTCAAAGTCAGTTTTTTTAATTTCAGAAAAAAGTTTTTTTTACATTTAGTACTTACAGTTGGCCAAAACAAGTGGGTTTGAATACAAGGAATAATTAAAAAATACATTTAATGTTTGTTATAAATAAATTTTATAACATATGAAAAGTCGAAACACTCGCAAGAAACTTTTCATATGTTATAGAATTTTATTATAACAAATATTAAATGTATTGTTCAATCATTCCTTGTATTCAAACCCTCTTGTGTTGTCTAACTGTAAGTACTGAATAAAAAAAAATGAATTTTTTTTCCTGAAATTAAAAGGACTGACTTCGAAAAAAAACGAGTTTTTACGTCGACAAATGCCCGAATAATACATTCTTTAATTAAATTTGTTTAACAAAAACATAAAATTAATTAACTAATTCTGATTGTTACTGAAATTATCGCAAAATTCCCAATTAAAAGGACTGAAATTGAAAAAAACGAGTTTTTCTGTCGGCAAATGCCCAAATAATACATTTGTTTAATTAATTTGTTAAAAAATTATAAAATTTATCAACAAATTATGAATTTTTCTCCACTTATCATGAGGTTCCTAATTTTAAAAAATTGACATAGAAAAAACGAATTTTCCTGACGACAAATGGCTGAATAATGCATTTTTTCTGCTTTCCGATTTTTTCTAACTTAATTATTCAAAAAACTGCAAGTGATTGAAAAAAAATGAATAAACGGAATTTTTTTAAATTATCCAAAGGCCTAGTACTTTTAAAAATAAGTTTGAAAAATATTTTGTCAATCAAAAATAAAGCTCTTAACGACTACTTTCCAATGCCGTTTTCAAAATTTTGTTTCGACAATTATCTACGAAAGATACACGTGTTGGAAGTTGAAACGAAAAATGGATCACTCATCCAAAATTATGACCAGTACTGTATGTACTTAATTTTCGCAACTTCGCAAAAACTTTCTTTTGAAAATCATCTTTTTAGTTATAAATTTTACTATTATTGGTTAAAAATTTGACAACCTTCCTAAAAAGACATCCTTTTCGGTTGTCAATTGAACGGTTTTGTACAAAATGCATCTTATTGGGGAAAAAATTCAACTCTTTTCGTAGAACATAAACTTTTTGTTTAAAATTCATATTTTCTTACTTATAAATTAACTAAAATCTTTTTTAAATTAAATCTTTACTGAAAAATTTTCTTTTTTATTTAAAAGTTCATATTTTATAGTAGAAATATTGCATCTTTCTTGAATGATAATGCAACCGATTTTTTGAAAATTAAACTATCTCCTAGAAAATGTACTTTTTGTTTAAAATTCATACATTTGTGTTCCAAACTCAATTGAAATATTTTTCGATGAAAATTCAACTCTTTTTTTAAAAATTTGTCTTTTTGATTTTAGAATTTAGTAGTAATTTAGTAGCAACTTAGTAGTAATTTAGTAGAATTGTCATTTTTCTTGAACAAAAATGCAACTTTTGGGTTGAAAATTTAACAATCTAGATAAAAAGTTATGTGTTTGGGCTAAAAATTCGACTATTTAGCAGGAAAATTATTTATGGTTTACCATTCTTATTCAGGTGTTGGGCAATAAGCTGAAATCTTATTTGGATAAGACTTGCATTATTTGTTAAGGTTTTTTTTAAATTCATATGTTTTATAAGAAATTTCTTGTTTCTTGAGTAAAAATAAAACTATTCGGTTGGAAATTTCCCTATTTTGCTGAAATTTTCTCCTTTTTGGGAGAAAATTTTGCTGTTCTGTTGAAAATTTAAATATTTCGTAGAAAATTTACTTTTTGTTTTAATTTAATGTTTTGGTGTTAAAAAAATAACTGAAATCTTTTTTCGATGGAAATTTAACTTTAAAATAAAATGTTGTCGTTTTCTATTAAAAATTCATCGCTTCATTTATATTTTTAGCTAAAAATTCATATCTTTTGTTGAAAGTTTAACTACTTTGTTGAAGATATTTTGTTATTGAAATGTAACTCCTGGGGTAAAAGTTAAACTAAATTCTTTAAAATTTATTTTTTTGATTGAAGGCTTATGTCTCCTTCAAAATTTAACTGTGTAGTTGATAGGTTTTTTAAAATGTTCTCGGACACCCTACTTAATTTTACTAGCAATATCTATCAAAGCATTTTTGGAAACTACAAATTACGTACAGTAATGGGGGGGGGGGATTTTTGTTACAGCCCCTAATAGAGATGTCAGTTTTTGCCTTATTTTGTAAAAAGCATGCACTTATAGTGTTTTGACTCAAAATAAGTTGCATAAGGTTTTCCATACTTAAAAAAAAAATTTTAAATATGAAGTTTTAAAAAAAATTGTAAGCAGTAATTAAAAATATATTATCACAAAATGCGTGCAATTACCACATTAATTTGATAATTGGACAGTGAAGAAGGATAAGGGAACATAAAGCCTGTAGACTCATATGCTATACGCTACCCTCGACATAAGAACGGTTGGGGTCGTAGCCTGCAGTGACCTTGATCCTGAATCGGGGGGATCCAAACGTGAAAAAGCAGGATCGCGTGAACCATTTCTGTTGGATTTGTACGCATGATGCAACCTAATGCAACCAATGCGCTGATGTCTAACATAAGAAAGAAAGAGAACATACTTATGAAAAATTTTTATAAAAAAATAATCCGCTATCTTTAATAGGTTTCGAGTTATGGTACGTTGAAAAGTCCCCACTTTTTTCGATTTTCAGCGAAAAATCGCTAGGTTTAAAAAATCAATGTGTACCTTTTTACCCAATTATTTTACGGAAGAGTAGTCTGCATATAAGTGAAAGTAGACTCAATTTGCTGTGATTCTAAAAAAAGAAAAATGTTACAGCTCTGATAGGTCATAAGTTGTGACCCCTCAAATTTGACCATTTTTGCTTGTTTTTTGGGGCAAAAAAGGGAAGTTTAATTTTTTCAAAATAAATCGTGTCAGGTTTAGTTTGCGTTGATGACTTCAGGGAATGAAATAAAGTATACAAAAATCTGCGTAAATCTAAAACAAAAGTCCTAGCCCTAATAGGTCCCAAGTAAGTGTGTACAATTCATTGTAAATGCATAATACATATTTTGCCATTGATAAACAAATAATTTTTTATAACAATATCTTGTCTTAACAACTTTTGCGTACTTACTTAGTAACTTTTTGGAAAAAAGTGATTGTAATTTATTGGTAATGTGATATATATTTTTTATTAATAAACAAATAATTTTTAATAATAATTGTTTATAACGATATCTTGTCTCAACCACTTTTGAGTACTTTTTTAGTAATTTCGTGGCAACAAAGTCACTAATTGATTGTAAATGTGATACTTATTTTTTTATCAATGCACAAATAACTTTTAATAATAATTTTTTATAACATCAATATTAATTAAAAAGAACATATTACACATTTCCAATCAATTACAATCTCTTTTTCCTCACAAAAGTACTAAACAAGTACTCAAACATGGTTAAGAAAAGATATTGTTATAAACAATTATTGGTAAAAATGATTTGTTTATTGTTAAAAAAATAAATATCATATTTTTAATCAATTACAATCACTTTTTTGCCACCAAATTACTAAAAAAAAGTGCTCAAAAGTTGTTAAGAAAAGATATTGTTATAAACAATTACACTAAAAATTATTTGTTTATTGACAAAAAAATTAAGATCACATTTTCAATCAATTACAGTGACTTTTTTGCCACAAAAATACTAAAAGAAACTCAAAATTGGTTAATACAAGATATTGTTATAAACAATTATTATTAAAAATTATTTTTGATTAATATATATATATCATTATCAATCAATTACAATCACTTTTTTGGCACATAAGTACTAAAAAAGTACTCAAAAGTTGTTAAGACAAGATATTGTTATAAACAATTATTTGTTTATCAATGAAGAAAAACGCAGTATGTATTAACAATGAATTGTACATACTTACTTGGGACAAAAATCTCGAAATATGGCCGCAGTTCTACTTTACGGTACGCTCAGGTGCCTCCATGCAGGAAAAGTGCACTTTCCAAGGTGATACCTCGTGACCTATTAGGGCTAGGACACTTTTTTTTAACTTACGCTAAATTCACTCTACTTTTATTTATTTTACACCAATTTTGCCGTGGGGCTTGCAGGAAGCGAGGTATTTTCAGAAAACGAAACTTTTCCGTTTTTGGTCAAAAATGCAAAAAAAATGGTATTTTTGAAACATCGCAACTCCCAATATAATAGGGCTAAAAATTTTGTTTAGATGTACGCAGATTTGTGTATGCTCTATCTCATTCTCTGGCACAATCAACGCAAACTAAAACTGACACGATTTATTTGAAAAAATTAGACTCCACTTTTTTGCCCCTAAAAACAGGTAAAAATGGTCAACTTTTAGGGGTCACAACTTATGTCGTATTAGAGCTATAACATTGTTCTTTTTTTGGAATCACAGCAAATTGAGTCTACTTTCACTCATCTGCAGAAAACTTTCGCGTTGAATAATTAGGTAAAAAGTTACACAGTGATTTCTAAAACTTAGCGATTTTTCAATGTACCATAACTCGGAACCTATTAAAGATAGTGGATTATTTTTTTTACAAAATTTTCTCATTATTTTGTTATCTCTCTTTCATCTGTTGGACATTTTGCCCTAAAATACAATGGGAATCATCCGTTCACGCAAACGTGATTTTCGGAAAGGTTTCAAAAAAAAAAACCGGGTTCCCCCTCGAGGTCGAAGTATCATTTTTAGTATGTTATATAGGACCCCTTAATAAAGCGTTTTCTCAATAAAAAAATAGTAGACCCGAAGTATTGTGGAGTCACACTCTTTTTTCCGACGTAATGCCTGGACTATACCCAGGGTATCAATTCTGGGAATATCGTAAACCGAGGGTTCTTTTGTCGGGAGTTGAGTGACTTACAAAAAATTGAAATTCTTTTATTTTCAGTGCTCCAGTATAGAACTATTGAGTACTATATTTTGAGATTATAATCTTCTCTAAATCATAATAATATTTTTTGTGTGCAGAAGTAAATTCTTCGCCGGCAATTTACGGAGAAAGTTCATCACGGCCAACTTCACAGCAATATAACCCTTTACCCAATGTTCCACCAGTCATTATACAGGCGCTTGATAGGAATTTTACAGTGTCTATCTTTGTACATGAAAGCATGGCTGTACCGGTCAAGTGCAAGCTTCAAGGTCAAAGGCTTGGTATTCCAAATGAGCACACTAAACAAAGTATCAACTATAAAACCATAGCTCTTTATCATGAAGGCATAAGATGGTGTGTGGTATTTGTAACAGACAATGGTGTAGTTTTGGATTCTCATCTTCCAGTTTACGGCGCACCTGATAGATATTCAAGTAAATGAATTTGACATAAGATTTTTTTTATATCTTAAACCCAATAGGGGAGTTTACCAACCGCTAGGTAGTTCTAAGTGTTCTATTGAAATTTTTGTTAAAATTAAAATTGGTTACATGAATCTATTTTTTAAATACAAATTATTCATAAAAGTTTATAGTTTATTCAAAGTAAAAATGTCAGCCGGGAATTTTAAGGGTTTTCAAAGCTTTCTAGGGATTCTAACCTTATATTTTTAAATTCAATGAATAAGTTTGATTTTAAATATGCTGATTGCATTTTAAATCACTGTTACTTATTTTAAGGGATTTTTAGAATGCCCAAAAAAAATATGTCAAGAAATATTCCAAAGGATTTCAAGAGATTCGTAAGAATTTCAAGAGCTTTATTTCCAAAGATTTTAAAAATAAATCAAACTCAAGTCAATTTTAATAGATTCTTACCGATTTAAAATTTTTAAGAGCTTTCGAGGTACTTGAATAGAGTTTTAGAGAAATTTAATGAATACAAATAATCTAATTTAAATATTCAAGGGCATTCAACGTATTTCCACTAATTTAAATTAATTATTATTACGATTTTCTAAGCAAAGTTTTCGAATGATTTCAAGGGATTCGTAAGTATTTGAAGAGACTGAAGAAATTTAATGCCATTTCATAGAATTTTGTATCGATTTCTTTTTTTTTAATTTGGAAAATAAATACGTTTAATTTAATTTATTTTCGAAGATTTAAAAATAATTCATATTTATTTTAATGTATTCTTACGATTTTTAAAGGAAAGGTTTTAACATATTTTAAGGTATTTCACAGGATTTCGATAAATAAAAAAATTGTAAGAGATGTCAACAAATTTTACAAGATTTGAGGAATTTTATAGTTCCAATTATTATAGAGATTTTAGTGGATTTTAAACATTTCAAGGAATTCCAACATATTTCTAGTGAACTTTAGGGAATTGATTGAATTAATTTTATTTTCGATGAACTTTAAAAACTTTCTACATATTGCTATTTATATATTTTGAAGATGATTGGTGATTGATTAGTGATTACATTATAATCGTTTTCAATACAATGATTTTTTTATCGTGAATTAACTATAATTACTATGATTTTTTTAGTTTCAAGTTTGTTCAAGTTTAGAGGTTACAATTTTAAGTTAACACATCATACCCATTAAAAAAATAAATAATTTTGAATTAAACATTATTTTTAAGTTTTTACGATTTGATTTTTTAAAATCAGAAACCTTTATTTTATTTTCAAGATGTACCACAACAACTCAATCCTAACCAAGAAAAATGGTATCTGACTTATGATGGCTTTGAATTTGAGGTAAGACAAGGACTTGACGGAAGAGTGTTCGATATAAATCTGATGCCTGGAAATCACAGACCAAATGATAAAGAATTTATTTCAAGATATAAGGTTTACGTTCAGGATGTTTCGCCTTTTGGCCTACACTTTAAGGTGTACCGACTAGGGCGAAAGTATGGTAAGACTGTGAAAACAATTATTGGCGCTGCTCTTCCTCAAGTGTGGACCGAACTTCCTCATGACATACAATGTGCCCTATTGCATAATCAACCTCGTTCTACGTAAAATATGTAATATTTTTTGGATGTGAGTTTATGAATAAACTCATAATTAACCAAATATTAGTATTGCTTACTTATAGCGTAAATGTTAAGGTTGTTAAACAGCAATAGCAAATTTTCACCCATGTCTTTAAGTAAGTGCCGCCGGAAAAGATATTTAAAACCACCGCTAGTCTATCGAAATCATAAAATCATAAAAATGACCGCCTTTATACACTTTTTTTAAAATTCAAAATACTTATAATTGACCATGCTATAGAAAGTGTTTTTCCAGGGGGGTAAGTGCCGCAAGAGTATATATTCAAAACCACCCTTAGTCTTTCTAAACCGTAAAATCGTCAAAATGACCGTCTTTATACACTTTTTTCCGAGTTAAAAGTAGTGTTAATTCACATTGGCATAGAAAAAGTTTTTTCAGTGGGGCAAGTGCCACCGGAAAAGATATTTAAAACCACCCCTAGTGTATCAAAATCACAAAATCGTCAAAATGACCGCCTTTATACACTTTTTTTAAAGTTCAAAATACTTTTAATTTACCATGCTATAGAAAGTGTTTTTTCAGGGGGGTAAGTGCCACCGGAAAAGATATCTAAAACCACCGCTAGTGTATCAAAATCACAAAATCGTCAAAATGACCGAATTTATACACTTTTTCCGAGTTGAAAATACTTTCAGTTTACTTTGTCATAGAACAAGTTTTTCAGTGGGGTAAGTACCACTGGAAAAGATATTTAAAACCACCCCTAGTGCATCATAATCACAAAATTGTCAAAATGACCGCCTTTATAGACTTTTTTAAAAGTTCAAAATACTTTTAATAGACCATGCTATAGAACGAGTTTTTCCAGGGGGGTAAGTGCCGCTTGAATAGATGTTAAAAAACCTCCCCAAGTCTATCAAAATCATAAAATCGTCAACATGACCGCCTTCATAAACTTTTTTCCGAGTTGAAAATACTTTTAATTTCCCTTGCCACAGAACAAGTTTTTTCAGTGGGGTAAGTGCCGCCCGAATAGATATTTAAAACCAACCCTAGTCTTTCTAAACCGGAAAATCGTCCAAATGACAGCATTTATACACTTTTGTCGATTGATTAAAAAATACTTTTAATTTACCTTGTCATAGAAAAAGGTTTTTTCAGGAGAGTAAGTGCCACTAGAAAAGATATTCAAAAACCACCCAAAAAATCGTCAAAATGACCGCCTTTATACACATTTTTTCAATTTAAAAATACTTTTAATTTACCTTGTCATAGAACAAGTTTATTTTAGGAAAGTAAGTGCCACTGGAAAAGATATTCAAAACCACTCCAAGTCTATCACAATCATAAAATCGTCAAAATGACCGCCTTTGTACACTTTTTTCGATTTAAAAATACTTTTAATTTACCTTGTCATAGAACAAGTTTATTTCAGGAGAGTAAGTGCCACTGGAAAAGATATTTAAAACCACCCCAAGTCTATCAAAGTCATAAAATCGTCAAAATGACCGCCTTTATACACTTTTTTCGATTTAAAAATACTTTTAATTTACCTTGTCATAGAACAAGTTTATTTCAGGAAAGTAAGTGCCACTAGAAAAGATATTTAAAACCACTCCAAGTCTATCAAAATCATAAAATCATCAAAATGACCGCCTTTATACACTTTTTTCGATTTAAAAATACTTTTAAGTTACCTTGTCATAGAACAAGTTTATTTCAGGAGAGTAAGTGCCACTGGAAAAGATATTCAAAAACCACCCCAAGTCTATCAAAATCATAAAATCATCAAAATGACTGCCTTTATACACTTTTTTCGATTTAAAAATACTTTTAATTTACCTTGTCATAGAACAAGTTTATTTCAGGAGAGTAAGTGCCAC
>JAAAKG020031423.1:6606-19585 GCA_010014905.2 Druon quercuslanigerum
TTTTCAAACAAAAATTTCATCAAAATTGTTAAATTTTCAAACAAAAAGACTAATTTTTGACTATCATTATTAATTGTTAATAAAAAAAACTAATTTAAAATAAAGTAAATTGAAGAGATTAATTTTCAAACTAAAAAATAAGTAATTTTAAAGAAAGTAAATTAAGGAGATTAATTTTTTAACTAAATTATGAATTTTTAACTAAAAATATTAATTTTAAACAAAATAGTTATAATAAATAAAAAATTAATTTTCAAACAAAACTTCATCAACCTTGTTAAATTTTTAACTAAAATTAGGAATGTTTAACCTAAAATATTATTTTAAACAAAATAGTTATAATAAATAAAAATAATTTTCAAACAAAAATTTCATCAAAATTGTTAAATTTTCAAACAAAAAGACTAATTTTTGACTATCATTATTAATTGTCAATAAAAAAACTAATTTGAAACAAAATAAATTGAAGAGATTAATTTTTAACTAAAATTAGGAATGTTTAACCAAAAATATTAATTTTTAACAAAATAGTTATAATTTAAACATATAAGTCGAAGTTTCAACGAAAGATTAAAATTTTTATTTTTTAAAAAAATATTACAACTTTTGACGAAAGAAGATGACTGAACAAAATAGATCAATTTGAAACATAAAAAATAAATTTTAACCAATAGTGTAATTTTCAAAACAGAGCGATAAATTTTCAACCAAGCAGTTTAATTTTCAATAAACAAATATAAATTTTTACCAAAACTTTGAATAGTTACACTTCAGTTAAATTAATTAATTTTCAACAAAGAAATCGAATTTTCAACTGTTTGAATTTAACTAAAAAATGCGAATTTTTAACAAAGTAGTTGCCTCTTCAACAAAAATTATGATTTTTCGAAAAAGAAGATTATTATTCCTTTCAAAAAGACGAATTTTCAACAAAATACATGAATTTTCCAACCGACACTATGGATTTTAAACAAAAAATTATTTTCTACCAAATAGTGAAATTTTCAAATAAATAATTTATTTTTTAACCAAATAGATGAATTTTTAAACATTAAAGATAAATTTTCAACCAAATAAAACGAATTTTTACCTAAAAAAAGATCAGTTTTCAAACAAAAAATATAATAGCTATATATTGAGTTTAAAAATTCAACTTTTTACCAAAACAACGAAGTCTCTACCAGTTAAATTAAACCAAAAACGGCGAATTTTTAACAAAATTGTTGAATTGTCAACCGAAAAAGATCAAGTTTCAACTAAAATTGAAAAGTTACATTTTGAGTAAAAAAGTTAATTTTCAAAAAAAAATTTCATCAAAATTGTTAAATTTTCAACCAAAAAGACTAATTTTTGACTATGATTATTTATTGTTAATGAAAAAAAGTAAACTGAGTAGATTAATTTTTAACTAAAATTAGGAATGTTTAACCAAAAATATTAATTTTTAATAAAATAGTTATAATTTCAACATATTAGTCGAATTTTCAAGGAAAAATTCAACATTTTTTATTTCATGCATGAATTTTTACTCTGAATTTTCTAAAAAAATAGTACAACTTTCGACAAAAGAAGATGACTCAACAAAAAAGATCAATTTTGAACATTCAAAGATAAATTTTAACCAATAATGTAATTTTCATAACATAGAGATTAATTTTCAACTAAACAGTTTAATTTTTAACAAACAAATATAAGTTTTTAACTAAAATTTAAATAGTTACACTTTCAGTTAAATTAATTAATTTTCAACAAAAAAATCGAATTTTCCACTGTTTGAATTCAACTAAAAAACGCGAATTTTTAACAAAATAGTTAACTCCTTAACAAAATGTATGATTTTTTGAAAAAGAAGATTATTATTCCTTTCAAAAAGACGATTTTCTAAAGAACGTTTTAATATTTCACCCGACACTGTGGATTTTTTAAAACAATTATTTTTCTACCAAATAGTGAATTTGTTAAATAAATAATTTGGTTTTTAACTAAGTAGATAAATTTTTAAACTAAAAATATCAATTTTCTACCAAATATAACGAGTTTTTACCTAAAAAATATCAGTTTTCAAACAAAAAATATAATAATTATATATTGAGTTTAAAAATTTAACTTTTTACAAAAAGCGAAGTCTCTACTAGTTAAATCAAACCAAAAAAGGCGAATTTTTAACAAAATAGTTGAATTATCAACCAAAAAAAGGTAAATTTTTAACCGAAAATTGAAAAGTTACATTTTGAATAAAAAAAATTAATTTTCAAACAAAAATTTCATCAACATTGTTACATTTTTAACTAAAAAGACTAATTTTTGACTAACATTATTAATTGTTGATAAAAAAAACTAATGAACAAGTGTTAAATTCAAATTTAACAAAAAAGAATTTCCAATAAAATAGTTACATTTTCAACCTAAATTTTGTAATAAATTGATTTGTAATCAAATAGTTAAATTTTTAATAAGCAAATGAATTTTCAACTAAATTGTTAAATTTTCAGAAAAAGAAATGAATTTTTAACTGAAAAGATGAATTTTTCACTCAGAAATTAATCTTCTACCGCAAATGTAGTAGTTAAATTTTCATTTAAAAAAATTAACTTTGATCCAGAAAAGAAATTTTAACAAAATGGTCAAATTTTCAACAAGCTAAAATTTATTTTAAACCAAAAACCGTTCGGATTTAAATTAAGAGAACAAAGAATTTTCCACAAAACAGTTGAATTTTTCACCCGCAACTATTAATATTCAACAAAAAAATTGATCTTCTACCAAGTAGTTAATTTTCAAATAGTTGAATTTTTAACAAATAAGAATATTTTCAACAAAATAGGTAAATTTTCAATCAACAAAATGAAGTTTTAACTAAAAAGATTAATGTTTCACCAAAAAGATTAATTTTCTACCACAAAAGACAATTTTTAACGAAAATGCATACAATTTCAAACAAATATTTTAATTTTCCAGGGAGGAAAAAAAATGTTAAAAAAAAATGGAATAAGTAAATTGTTGAAAAAATTTAATACACATAAAAAAAACAGATTTTTTAAGAAAAAATTAAAATTTTCAACAAGCCAAAATTTGTTTTAAACCAAAATCCGTTCGGATTCAAATTAAAAAAAGAAAAGAATTTTCTACCCGCAACTATGAATTTTCAACAAAAAAATTGATCTTCTACCAAGTAGTTAATTTTCCAGTAATTGAATTTTAAACAAATAAAAGTATTTTCAACAAAATAGGTAAATCTAAATGAAAAATTTTAAATTTTGAATGAAGTTTCAACTAAAAAGATAAATTTTTTACCAAAAAGATTAATTTTCTACCACAAAAGAGAATTTTTACCTAAAATGCATACAATTTTAAACAAATATTTCAATTTTCTACAGAGGAAAATAATGTTCAACAAAAAATGGAATAAGTAAATTGTTGAAAAAATTTAATTCTCATAAAAAAACAGATTTTTTAAGAAAAAATTAAAATTTTCAACAAGCCAAAATTTATTTTAAACCAAAAATCGTTCGAATTCAAATTAAAAGAAGAAATGAATTTTTAACGAAATAGGGGATTTGCAACCAAATGGTTGAATCTTTTACCAAATTAGTTTAATTTTGAACCCAAAACCGAGAAAAAAAGGAGAAAAAGTATGTTTATTAAAAATCAAAGAAAAAAAAGGAGAATTCCTTAAAATTTAAGACCAGGAAACGCATTAAATATTATCTAAGTTCGCAACGTTACTTCCACTGACACCCCCCCCTCTAACAACCGTAGTTTTTAGCATGACCCCCCCCCCTAAAATTGGTAACGTAGTTTATGAACTCAATTTATATGTTTTTTTTTTGTTATTGCACTAATTTTGTGAAAATAGACTCAAAAGGATTAGAAAAGAAAGGTGACTTACGCTAGACAGCAAAATAAAAAGAAGGCAGACAAATGGTAGAAAAGCCATAGTATTTTCCAAATTTCCTGAGTTAAAAGACAATTTTAATGACTCTGATTATTAAGCTGGCCAAGACGAAACTGAGTTTTGTTGAAGCTTATCTCTCTCTCTGCCTTGATGGCTCCTATCAAACAGGATGTCAACTATCTGTCAACCCACACGCGTTACTCTCTATTATTAATTCCTGGCAAAAAATATATTTGAAACTCGAAGAAAAATTTTTGGTGTGATTTTATTTTTTCAGATATGCCAGCCTCGGGGATGTATTTCATGACTTATGAAGGACTCCAGAGGCTGATGACTCCCGAGGGCGAAAAGCTTGGATTAGTCTCGACGATATTTGCCGGTGGATTTGCAGGAATTGCCAACTGGATTGTTGGAATGCCTCCTGATGTATTGAAAAGTAGACTGCAAACAGGTAAAGAACCAGGCGGGCCGCTGGACCGAGAAATCGGAAATTTTATTAATTTTTTAGGAGAAAAATCTAGCCAGCCATTTGGAATATCACGAATTTTATATCAGATGATTTAACGCAATTTTAAATAAGTTTGATTTACACTTGTTTTTTAGACTTAAAAAATTTTTAAATGAAAGAGTTTTAACTTTGAAAATTATATAGATAAAATAGTTAATAATAGTTGAAATATGTACTTCAATTTTCAAACAAGGAGATGAATCATTAACCAAAAAAGAAATTAATTTTTAATAAAGTAGTTTAACTTTTAACTGAGTAATTGAGTTTTAACTCTAATTGTTGCTATTTCAAATTTTTTTTAAATAATTTAAAATCAAAACCAGTTAAATTCTATACAACAAAAATGAATTTTTAATAATATGGTAGAATCCTGAACCTAACCAAATGAATTTTTAAGCAAACAGTTACATTTTCAATCAAGAGATTAAATTCATAGAAGAACATATGAATTTTGAATAAAATGGATGAATTTCCAACGAAAAAGTTACATTTTCAGTTAATAAAATTTATTTTTAAAGAAAAAAAAATTAATTTTCCAATATTAGTTAGATTTGTAACCAAAGAGATGAATTTTCAACTAATATTTTGAATCTTTAACTAGAACAATGCAAAATAGTTAAATTTCCAGTTTAAAAAATTATTTTTGAACAAAATATTTGATTCTTGAATTAGAAAAAATTAATTTCTAATATATAGTTGCATTTTTAACACATAAAAGATGAAATTTCTACAAAAACAGATCAATTTTCAAACCATACAATTCACGTTTTTCAACCAAAAGAGATTAAATTTCTAGAAAACCAGATGAATTTCTAACGAAATTAATGAGTTTCCATTAAAATAGTTTAATTCTCATCGAAACAGTTGAATTTTTAACTGAAAAGGATAAATTTTGAACGAAAAAAAATTAATTTTCCATATAATAGCTAAATTTCTAACCCAAGAGATGAATTTTCCACTAATATTTTAAATCTTTAACTTGGAAAATGTAAAATATTTTAATTTCCGGGTTCAATATTTAATTTTGAACAAACTATTTTATTCTTAAACTAAAAAAAAATTGTTTCTAGTAAACATTTACATTTTTAACACATAAAAGACGAAATTTCTACAAAAACAGATTTATTTTAAATCCAAAAAAAAAAGAATTTTCAAGCAAATATTAACATTTTCAACCAAGAAATTAAATTCATAGAAAAACATATGAATGTTCAATCAAATTGAATAGTTAAATTTTCAGTAAATAAAATTTATTTTCAAAGAAAAAAAAATTTTCAACTAATATTTTGAATCTTTCACTAGAAACATGCTAAATAGTGAAATTTCCAGTTTAATAAATTAATTTTCAACAATATATTTTATTCTTAAACTAAAAAATAATAATTTCTAGTAAGCAGTTGCATTTTTAACACATAAAAAATGAAATTTCTACAAAAACATATCAATTCTGAATCCATACAATTACATTTTTCAACTAGAAGAGATTAAATTTCTATAAAACCAGATGAATTTCCAACGAAATTAATGAGTTTCCAATAAAATAGTTTAATTCTCACCTAAACACTTGAATTTTCAACTGAAAAAGATAAATTTTGAACGAAAAAAAATTAATTTTCCATATTATAGTTCAATTTCTAACCCAAGAGATGAATTTTCAACTAATATTTTAAATCTTTAACTTGGAAATTGCAAAATAGTTGAATTTCCGGGTTTAAAAATTAATTTTGAACAAACTATTTTATTCTTAAACTAAAAAAAATAGTTTCTAGTAAACATTTACATTTTTAACACATAAAAGATGGAGTTTCTCCATTGAAACAGTTTAATCTCATCTAAACAGTTGGATTTTCAACCATTTTCAACTGAAAAAAAAAATTTTGTACGAAAAAAATTAGTTTCCCATATAATAGTTTAATTTGTAACTCAAGAAATGATTTTTCAACTTTCTTTTAAAAATATTTCACTAGAAAAATGCAAAATAGTTAAATTTCCAGTTTAAAAAATTAGTTTTCAACAAAATGTTTTTTAACAACAACCTTTTTTTCAACACAAAATTAATTTTCAACGAAATAAATTAAATTTTTAACCAAAAATTAAGTAATTTAATTTTAAGATTTCAAAATTAATTTTAAACAGAAAAGACATCGAATTTTCAAGCAAAGAGAGAAATTCTCAACATAAAATGTTATATTTGATGTTTCTAATAGATAAACAATTAATTCTAAATAAAAAAAACAGTTAAATCCTTAACGAGAACAAATAAATTTTCAAACCATACAATAATGTATAAAGTTATAAATGTATATTATATATTATTTTATATTATTTACTTTAAATTTCAAAAATATTAATTTGCAAAAGAAATTAATTTACTACCAAATAGTAGAATTTTCAGCCAAAAAGGATGAATTTTTAGGAAAATAATGTAATTTTCAACTAAACAATAAAACTTTTGAACAAAACAGATAAATACTCAATTAATTACATTTTTAACTAAAATTGTTGAATTTTCAACATAAAAGCTGTTTTTTTAACCAAATAGTTGAATTTTCAACTAAAAAATAACAAATTTCAACCTAAAATCAAACATTTAATTCTCGACCAAAAATTTCAACAAAATTGTTAAATTTAAAACCAAAAAGAGTATTTTTTAACTAAAGTGATTCATGTTTAAACAAAAAAAATTAATTTTAAAGAAAGTAGTTCTAACTTCAAACTTATTATTAAATAATTTAAAATTCAAATAATTTATCTTCTGATTTAAAGAGCGTTTATTAAAAAAAACGGTTTATCATTTAATTTGTAATGTTTGTAACTTAAAATTGTTTAAAAATATATGATTTTGAACATTTACAAATTTAATGATTTATTTTTCAATTTTACAGTTTTGAAAATAATTTGAGGTTTCATATTTTTTAACCAGAAACTTTTCTTTGAACATATAATTTATAAATAATTTATAAAGTTATAAGTGTATATTATTCATAGTTTTAATTCAAAATGTCTGAATAAAAAAATCGAAGCGTTTCATGTTGATTACTTTAAATTTCAACAATATTCATTTTGAAAAATAAAAATAATAATTTACTTACCAAATAGTAGAATTTCATTCAAAAAGGATGAATTTTTAGCAAAATAATGTAATTTTTAACTAAAAAATAAAACTTGAACAAAAAAGATGAATATTCAATCAATTACATTTTTAACTAAAATTGTTGAATTTTCAACATAAAAGCTGGTTTTTTAACCAAATGCTTGAATTTTTAACTAAAAAATCACAGATTTCAACCTAAAATCAAAAATTTAAACTTTCAGTATAAAAAGTTAATTCTAAACCAAAAATTTCAACAAAATTGTTAAATTTACAACAAAGTTGTTAAATTTACAACAAAATTGTTGAATTTATAACAAAAAAGATTAATTTTTAACTAAACTGATTAATTTTTAACCAGACAAATTAATTTGAAATAAATTAGTTCTAATTTCAAACTTATTATTAAATAATTTATCTTTTAATTTAAAAAACATTTATTAAAAAAAAATGTACAGCTTTGAAAATGATTTTTGGATTTATATTTTTTAACCAGAAACTTTTCTTCGAACATATAATTTATAAATAATTTATAATTAAATAAATAAAAATAAAAATTCTGAATAAAAAAACGAAGCGTTTCACGTTGATTACTTTAAATTTCAAAAATATTCATTTGCAAAAAAAATTAATTTACTACCAAATAGTAGAATTTTTAGCAAAATAATGTAATTTTCAACTAAAAATAAAACTTTTGAACAAAAAAGATTAATACTTAATTAATTACATTTTTAACTAAAATTGTCGAATTCTCAACATAAAAGCTGATTTTTTAACCAAATAGTTTAATTTTCAACGGAAAAGTAACATATTTAAACCCAAAATCAAAATTTTTAATTTTCGTTATAAGATATTAAGTCTTAACCAAAAATTGTAACAAAATTGGTCAATTTATAACCAAATAGATTAATTTTTAACTAAACTAATTGATGTCTAACCAAACAAATCAATTTAAAACAAAGTAGTTCTAATTTCAAACTTATTATCAAATAATTCAAAATTCAAGTAATTTATCTTCTAATTTAAAAATCGTTTATTAGAAAAAACGGCTTATTATTCAACTTTTAATGTTTTTAACTTAAAATTGTTTAAAATTATATGATTTTGAACATTTATAACTTTAATGATTGATTTTCCAATTTTACAGCTTTAAAGATGATTTATGGATTTATATTTTTTAACCAGAAACTTTTCTTCATAGTTTAAATTTAAAATTTCTGAATAAAAAAAATCAATTCGTTTCACGTTGATTACTTTAATTACTTACTTTGATTAGAAAAATATTCATTTGCAACCAAAAAAATAGTTTACTACCAAATAGTAGAATTTTCAACCAGAAAGGATGAATTGTTAGCAAAATAATATAATTTTTCATTAAACAATAAAACTTTTGAACTCAATAAATAAAAGCTGATTTTTTAGCCAAAACAGTTGAATTTTCATCGAAAAAGTAACACATTTCAACCCAAAATCAAAATTTTAAATTTACAGTATAAAAAATTAATTCTCAACCAAAAATGTCAACAAAATTGTTAAATTTACAACCAAAAAGATTAATTTTTAACTAAACCTATAAATGTTTAACCAAACAAATTAATTTAAAACAAAGTAGTTCTAATTTCAAACTTATTATTAAATAATTTATCTTCTAATTTAAAAAGTGTTTATTAAAAAAACGGCTCATCATTCAATTTTTAATGTTTCTAACTTTTTCTTTTCAACTTCACAGCTTTGAAAATGATTAAAAATTGGTTAAAAATTGAAGAGTTGCACTTTGATTATTTTAATTTGCAGTTAAGTTTTAATTACTTTAAATCAAAAAATATTTAACTCTAAGAATTGAAATTTTTAAATTTCAGTGTTTCTTAAAATTTTGTGCAAAACGAAAAATAACCGAGAATTTTTTTCTTTGTCAAAACAGACACTCTGACAGTATGAATTGTTATTTTACTGCAAATATGCTTTAATCTGTAGAAAAATGCAATATTTCTTTTGATGAAAAATTAGAAAATAATTTTGATAATTTAATTTTTTTCAGCACCTGAGGGAATGTACAAACGAGGAATTCGTGATGTCTTTGTTCATTTGATGAAAGATGAAGGACCTCTCGCACTTTACAAGGGTGTTATTCCCGTAATGCTCCGAGCATTTCCGGCGAATGCTGCCTGTTTCCTCGGTTTCGAAATGTCTATGCGATTCTTCAATTGGGCCACGCCTAATTTGTAAAGTCTTCTCGCGGAAAATACTGAATTTATTAGTTTTCAAAATAGGAGAAAAATTGTCTCCTCCCTGAAAGAAGAAATAATCTTCTTTCGAAAATATTCCCAAGAAAATCGGGTTCAATCAAATTTGAAAGCTTCTGAGTCTGGATAAAGTTTTTTTCGAAGCTACCTTCCAACACGAGAGTTTTAAAATTCTGATTGATTTGAAAATCAGGGTGCTTCCAGAAAGCTTTTTTTAAAATCATTTTCAATAGACCGAATTATTTGACGATAAAAATATATGAAAGTACTCGAAAGTATATGAAGTTCTACGCACTCAAATGTTTATTTAATGTTGAAGATGTAATTATATAGGCTTGTCATTATACCATATCTTTATAGAATTTTTTAATGGGATCAATAATGAGCTTTGAAAAGGAAAAATAGAATTTTTGATATGAAAAATAGTCTTATTTTCGTTTACTCGATGGTAAAATGTTGAAGAATATAAAACGGCTGCGAAATTTTATATCTAGCCTGAATTTTTTTATTTTATGATCGTTTTATATTCCTCTTTACATGAATTCAACGAATTCAGGATAGAAAATTAAAAATATCTTTATGTAAGTAAATGTAAAATAGAATTTATTGTAAAAACGCACAATGCGGATGGTGACGATTCGAATACTGTCATAATCTTTAAGGTACCTTTTACGAAAGTAAATGTATGAATTTTGTACTGATTCGTTTTATTTCAGGTTTTTCACGACATTTTTCAACCCCAAATGACAAATTGTTTTTAAGACAATTACATTTTTGGCGAAAACGTTGAATTTTCAACAAAATAACCAATGAAAAGTAATTTTTAAATAAATTGTTGAATTTACAAACAAAAAGGGAACTGCAACAAAAAACAGTTGTCTTTTTAACCAATAGTTAAATTTACAAGCGAATAAGAAAATTTTAAACGAAATCATTTTCAACCAAAAAAAAGATGATTTTCAACCAAAGAAAATTAATTTTCATCAAAAAATATCATTTTTAATCAAAAGACAGAAATTTTTTACAAAAGAATTACATTTTTAATCAAGCAGTTGACTTATCAACCTAAAAATATAATGATTAAATCAAACAGCAAAATTTTTATTCATAAAAATTATTTCTTAGTCAAGAAAGATAAATTTTTTAAACAAAATAGTTAAATATTTAATCTAAAAATATAAATTTTAAGTCAAATGGTGGAAATTTAAAACATAAAAATTAATTTGCAACCAAGAAAGATAACATTTTTTAAAAAAAATAGTTGAAATTAAATTTAAGAAGATGAATTTTTACACTAAAAAGTTCCTTTGTAAGCAGAAAAGGCGAATTTTCAACCTGAAAAGATGAAGTTTCAACAAAAAAGAACATTTTCAATCAAAAGAAGATCAATTTTTACAAAACAGATGAATTTTTAACCTAAAAATATAAATTTTAAACTAAACTGTCGAATTTTGAAGCATAGAAGTTAGTTTTCAACCAAAAAATAAACTTTTTTTTTAAACAGTTTAATTTTCAAGCTACAAAGATGACTTTTCAACCAAAAAGTTACTTTCCAACCAAGAAAAATTATTTTTCAACCATAAAAATGGTTAATTCTATCCAAATAGTTTAACTTTTCAATAAATTAAATAAAATGTAAAGAAATAGTTGAACTATTAACCAAATAGTTGAATTTTCAGCCTAAAAAGATTAATTTGCAACCAAAAATATCGTTTTTAAGCCAAAAAAAAACGAAATTTCAACCTACAAGTATAAATTTTCAACAAAAAATATTTGCAATCATAAGAGAGAGTTATTTAAAGTTAAATAAAAATTAATTTTCAACCAAGAAATATAAATTTTTAGCCAAACAGTTGAATTTTCTACCAAATAGTTGAACTTTTAACATCCAAATATGAATTTTAACCAAATAATCAAATTTTCAAAGAAGAAAGTTAATTTCTTCAACAAATAGTTGGATATTCAATCTACAAAAATGATTTTTTAACAAAAAAGATAATTTTCAAGCAAAAAAAATATGATTTTCAACCTAAAAAATTAATTTTCATCAAAAAATATTATTTTCCATCAAAAGATAGACATTTTTTACAAAAAAGTTGAATTTTTAACCAAGCAGTTGATTTATCATAAGGGGACGACTGAAAACTCCCGAAAAATGAAATTCCCGGTACAGTAAAATTCCCGATTAATAAAATTGCCGAAAAATAAAATTACCGAATAGGAAAATTCCCGAATATTAAATTTCGTGAATAATAAGATAGCCGAAAAATAAAAGTACCGAATTGGAAAATTCCCGATAGAAAATGGTCGAATTATAAAATATCCGAATTGGAAATTTCCCGAATTGTAAAGTTGCCGAAGTTAAAAAGTTATTATTTTTAATGTTTAAATTTTTTAAAATTATATTCTGAATTTAAAATAAAAATAATTTTTAATAAAATCTTTCTGGATGACGCATTTTTTTAATGTGCATAGTATTTAATAAAATACAACAAGCGTTCGCAAAAATCAAATTTTAAATGTACATATATTTTTTTGAAAATCGCTATAAGGTACGATGCAAACAGAGCTTGATTTTTTATGGGTTCAAGGGGCAAATTTGGTGAAATTTAAGCTAATAGCAGCAAGCTAAATTTTTATTTTAAAATTTGAAAATTGGCTTTTTTACACCTTCAGATATTTTATTATTCGGCAATTTTTTGTCGGTAATTTTATTATTTGGGAATTATCCAATTTGGAAAATTCCCGAATAATAAAATTATCGAATAATAAAATTCCTGAAAAATAAAATACTCGAATAATAAAATTCCCGAATTATAGAATTCCCGAATAATACAATTCACGACAGTTTATAATATTACCGAATTTAAAAGATCCCGAATAATATTATGCCCGGCAGTTAATAATATTACCCAATTGTAAAATTTCTGAATAATAAAAATGCCGAATAATAAAATATCCGAATTGAAAAATCCCCGCATTGTAAAATTCTTGAATTTAAACAATTACAATTTTTTATAAATATGTTTTATTTATTACAAATACAATGATAAATTTTTTTTTTAATTATTTTTAATGTTTTAAATTTCGAAAATTATATTTTAAATTTAAAATAACAATAATTTTATATAAAATATTTCTGGGTCGCCCACTGTTTCATCACACCTTAAAAAGTTTTTCAAAAAAATGTATATATAAATTTACAATTCGATTTTTGCGAATGTTTTTTTTTTTGTTTTTTT
>JAAAKG020031434.1:0-19584 GCA_010014905.2 Druon quercuslanigerum
TGTATCGTGGCAGACATCAAGATGCCATGAGAATATTTGAAGATCTGTTCGAAGCAAGTGAATCGCGGAATCAGAAATTTAGTGAACTGACTGGCAGTATGATGATGGGAAAATATTTGACAATAAGCTCGAAATAAATAAATAACGGAATCAGAATAATAGTATCACACAAGCTAGATTGGAATCGCAATATTAAAAAATTTTTTAAACATTTTTTTACTCGAGGTCATGTTATGCGCTATAAGCAATATACGCACGGCACCCTGCGCCAGAGTTTGCTTTTTGAAGCCAAGAAGTATCCTTACGAAAAATTTGGGTAAAATATATGTTGAAGTAGACAATAAAAGCATTTTTCCAAAGAAAAAACTAGAGGTGTATCTCTAAAACATAACCTCAAAAAAAAATGTTGAAAATTTTTTAAACATTTTTTTGCCCCTATATTTTGTTTTAAAAATTTCAGAATTTTTTTTCTAATTATTCTTACAGGTGACTATAACATATATTTCGATCATCAAGATCGGTTGGGTAGTTTTCAAGAAAAATGACTTTTTTTTATTTTGCTTTCCTTGTCCATAACTTCCCTAAAAATAAAATTTTTAAGTTATCTTTGTAGGAATTTTATGTCACATCAATGTCCATCTATAGTAGTAATATGAACTTGATACGTGCGGGGCAACTTTTGCATGCTTACCCCCTTAGGCCCTTTAATTTTTTTATTTTTAAGAAAGTAATTTAACTCTAAAACCTAGTGTTTGAATATTCAAACAAAAAAATCACTTTTTAAACAAAAAAAATTAATTTTTAACAAAATTCAAGAATTCTTAACTAAAAGCTTAAATTTTGAACTAGAATAGATGAATTCTTAAACGAAAAGATTGATTTATTACCAAAAAAGATGATTTTTAAAATAAAATTTAAGAATTCTTAAATGAAAAGTTAAATTTTGAAACCAAAAGATGAATTTCCATTAAAGAAGTATAATTTTCTACAGAGAAAAATTTTTTTTAACGAAATTCGAGAATTCTAAACAAAATTGTTGAATTTGCAAATAAAAAAGAAGACTTTTTAAACAAAAAGATACTACAAAAATGACGAAGTTTCAACTAAATTAAAAAATTCTAAAACAAAAAGTTGAATTCCCAAGTAAAAAAAAACATTTAAAAATAAGATTCATTTAATACCAAAAAATACAAATGTTTTATAATATTGAAGAACTCTCAACCAAAACTTTTAGTTTGAAAGAAATAAAAAAATTGTTTTTTTTTTAATTTTAAAGAAACTAGATTAACTCTAGAACCTATTTTTTAAACTTTTAACAAACAACATGAGTTTTCAAACATAAAAATTTTTTTTTAACCAAATTTAAAAATTCTGAACCAAGAAGTGGAATTTTCAAACAAAAAGATGAATTTTTAAACAACAAGATGAATTTACTGCCGAAAGGACGAAGTTTAAAAAAAATTAAGAAATTAAACAAAAAGTTAAGTTTACAAATAAAAAAGAAGAATTTTTATACAAAAAGATTTATTTTTAACATATTTTTTAAGAATTCTCAACGAGAAACTTGTATTTTAAAGAAGAAAAGTTAAATTTTTGAAGAAGAGATTAATTGAAAATAAAAAAATAATAATTTTTAACAAAATTCAAGAATTCTTAACTAAAAAGTTAAATTTTTAACTAAAATAGATCAATTCTTAAACAAGAAGAATAATTCACTACAAAAAAAGACGACTTTTTCAATAAAATTTAAGAATTCTCAATCAAAAACTTAAGTTTTCAACCTAAAAGGTGAATTTTTATTCAAAAAGTATAATTTTCTAGAGAAAAAAAAACAATTTTCAACAAACTTTGGGAATTCTAAACGAAATTGTTGAATTTGCAAATAAAAAAGAAGAATTTTTAAACAAAAAATTAGATAACTACAAAAATTACAAATCTTTATCTAAATTAAAAAATTCTCAAACAAAATGTTGAATTCCCAACTAACGAAAAATTTGACAAAAAGATTCGTTTGATACCAAACAGATGAACATTTTATAAAGTTCAAGAATTCTCAAACAAAAAGTTTAATTTTTAAGAGAGTAAAAAAAATTGTTTTTTAATTTTGACGAAAATAGATTGACTTAAGAACCTATTCGTTAAATTTTTAACAACCAATATGAGTTCTTAAACATAAAGATTAGCTTTACACAAAATTTAAAAAATCCGAACCAACAAGTGGAATTTTTAACTAAAAAGATGAATTTTTAAACATCAAGATGAATTTACTACTTAAAAACAAAATTTTGAATAAAATTCAAGAATTCTCAGACAAAAAGTTAAGTTACAAACTAAAAAAGATGCATTTTTATACAGAAAGATTAATTTTATACCCGAAAAAGACGAATTTTTAACAAAAATAAAAAATTTTTAAGTAACAAGTTGCATTCTTAACTAAAAAAAAACAATAATTTTTAAACAGAAATATTAATTTACAACCAAAAAGACGAATTTCTAACAAAATTCAAGAATTTTCAAGAAAAAGTGGAATTTTCAACGAAACAAAAAGATTAATTTACTACAAAAAAGAAAAATATTAAATAAAATTTAAGAATGCCCCACCAAAAAGTTTAATTTTCAAGAAAGGAAGAAAAAATTTTTTTTTTTAATTTTTAAAAAAGTAATTCAACGCTAAAAAAATATTTAACAATAAGATTCATTTGATAACAAAAAAGACAAATGTTTTATAAAATTTAAGAATTCGCAACAAAAAATTTGAGTTTTTAAGAAATAAAGATTTTTTTTAATTTTGAAGAAACTAGATTAACTTTAAAACCTATTTCTTATGTTTTTAATAAAAAAGATGAGTTCTTAAACATAAAGGTAGTTTTTAACGGAATTTAGAAATTCTAAGCCAAGAAGTGGAATTTCCTACTAACAAAATGAATTTTTAAACAACATGGTGAATTTACTACCCAAAGGACAAATTTTCAAAAAATTCAAGAATTCTCAAACAAAAAGTTAAGTTTCCAAGTAAAAAAGATGAATTTTTATGCATAAAGATTAATTTTATACCTAAAAAGAAATATAAATTTACTAACAATATGACTAACTTTTTACAAAATTCAATAGTTTTCAAACAAAAAATTGAATTTTCAACCAAAATAATTCATAGGGATTTAACGTTTTTATTTTTTTTAAATTGACAGTTTATAATTGTATTCTGATATTTTAAATCACAAAGACCTTTATTTTTTGAAATCTGTTAATATTATTACAATTTAGCTCATCGAGCTTTTTTGAACTTTGGCTACTTATTATTTTATTGTAAAAAAGACAGTTTTCAAAGATTTTAACAGATTTTTATTTATTTTCTTATAATTTTATTTATATTTGTATTGTATATTATATATTTACAGTTATCTATGCTAGTTTATTAAATGCTGTCCGGCATATCTCGGAATTAACCACATCAAATTAAAAATATTTTTTAGTATGAAAGACACCGGTTAATCTAAAATAGCAATTAATTTTTAAATTTCCTTCATGGTTATTTTAAATATTCATGAAAAGATCCTACGGCTAGATATGTATGTGTATGAAAACATGTATAAAAAAATTTATTTGTTTAGAATCTCCATTCTTAAAAAATTCCTATACTTATTTTCCTGATTCTTTTTTATTGTATGCTTAAAAATGTCTTTATACGGAATAAAAAATAATAAAACCTATGTGCTTTACAAAAACCTTTTGAAGAAATTTGTTTCCCCAAAAAATATATTTTCTTTGAATTTTGGCTGGAAATGTAATTTTTTTATTATTTAGTGTTTGCTTCCATTGTAAAGTACTATATTTGAAAATTTTTTTAAATCGGATTTGTTTAACATTTATGAGAAATTTGTTGTATATGTAGTTTTTGACATTGAATGATAATTTAATAAAAATTGAAAATTACAAAAATAATTTTTTTTAAAATTATTTTCATAAAATGATCAAAAAATATTTTTTTATATTCAGTAAAACATACTATTATTTTGGTTTAATTAGAAAATTTTCTTGTTAGTGTTATTTAAAGTATTAAAAAATTGAGAAAAAAATAAATTCTAATACATTTCCTTGCAATTTTCAAAAAATTCGTAATTGAACAAAATTTTTTTTATATCTTACTTTTAATATTACTAATTGGCAAACCCGTAACATAAATAAAGTTTAGTCTAATTTTTTAAGAAGAAAGAAATTTTTTTAAATTTTTAAATCCAAATACCGGAAAGAAAATACTAGGTGATTTCAAATTTATATTTTACTATTTTGAATGAACAGCGAAAAATTTTGTCGCTTGGGCCTAAAAATTCAATTATTGAAATTTGAACATCATTTAAAAATTGGCAGGAAGCGATTGTAGAAGAAATTTTATTTGCGAGAAATGTTCTTAAAATACTTTTTTGTAATTTAAAATAATAAAATTTTGATAAACGAGAATATAAAATCTCAATTTTTAACTAAAAGTTTTGCTGGTAAAAAAAAACAAAGTTTGCTCAGGCCAAATGTATTCTATGTTTAAAAAAAAAACAAGATCAGGTATTGATTTTTTCAATATTTTCTCATGATCAGTGAAACAAGTATAAATAGACGTTTCGAATACGAGAAATTCTTTTTTGTCTATTAAAAGATTTAAAAGTCACTAAATTAGATTATATGCAACTAAATCATAAAATTTACATTCCATAAATAATTATCAAAATAAAATTTTTTTTGTTGCTATAAACTGCTTTCTAACAACAACTTGTTAAAAAAATTTTAAATTTCATAAACGCAAGAACACTAATTTGATATAAGAGTTAATCAGAAAAATATTCTATTGTTCTTATTTAGTAAGATTTAAAAAAAACTACTAAAAAGTAATTATAATACGAAGAAACTAAAATAATAATAACGACTTTGTTTATAAAATTTGTTTAAAAAAACTTCTAAAGTTGAAGAAAACGTTATTCATTTTGCTGAAATTATCACGAAGTTTCAAACTATAAAGTTTAACATTAAATTTTGAAGTCAACAAATGCCTGATTAATGAACGTTTTCATTATATTTGTTTAAAAAAATTATTAAATTTATCAACTAATTATGAATGTTGCCTAAATTGTCATGATGTTCTCAATTTAAAGGACCGGCATTGACAAAAAGAATTTAACTGCCGATAAATGCCCCAAATAATGCATTTGTTTAATAAATATTTTGTTTAACAAAATCATCAAATTAATTAACAAATTATGAATTTTGCAAAAATTATTATAAAGTTCCTTACGAATAAAATTTACATAAAAAAATCTGTAGAAAAATTGCAGACCAATGCATTTGTTTATTATATTTGTTGTAATTTCAGCAGTTATAATCTTAAACCAAATTTCTTAATTAATGCCGTTTTTATGGTTAAAACCAAAACTAGGCCTCATATCTAAAAGTGATTTATAACAGATTTGTAGTTTTTTCAGTTAAACAATTTTTGTTAAATTATTTTTTATAACTTCTGTCGTTTTTTTGCATTTTTTTTTTTATTTTCAACTTTATTTTCCACATTTAAAACAAAAAGTAGGCGTTTTATCAAGAAGCGATTATTAAAGAATTTGTAGATCTTTTTTGGTATCACAATTTTTTTGTATCCTGCATAGTTTTACAAAAAATTAAAATTTTGATTTTTTATTATTTTTTTTGCATTAAAAATAATCTTGAAGGGCTCAAAAAATACATGTTTTTCTTCTTCTGACTTTTTCATATCGTGCGTTGTTTCGCTTAAAACTTTGATTTTCGATTGATTTAAAAAATTTTGAAAATTATATAACTCTCAAAATATATTTTTAATTAAAAAAAGTCATTATAATAGAATTTACCACTTTTTAATACTATAAATATTCGCTCATAGAATTTTCAAATTCAGAAAAAAGTTGTCTAGAAAATTTTCAAAATGCGCTCACTTTTTGAATTTTTATCCAAAATGACTGGTTAAGGAACTTGTTCTTTCTTTCGGGGCCTGAAAAAAGTGTGCCAAAGATCGATTTGATACGTTTATTTTTTCGAGAGTTATGACGTTTATGGATGGACAGACGGCCGGACGGACAGACAGAACCGCCACACCGTCAAGCATTTCAATTTTTTCGAGGCAAAGAGATTAATACCAAAATATCTTAATATTTTGTTATTAATTATCGTTTTCCGACAATGGAAAAGTATTGAAAATTAAATATTGAAAATAACTGAGGGTTTTCCAGATACATAAAGGTGAAATTAAAATAAAACATTCGTTAAGCGTAAACAGAAAAATCATTTTAAGCAAGTATTAGATCCGCTAAGCTACTACAGCCAACCAATACCACATTTTTCTAGCCTAATTGAAAAATAAATAAAAAATGCCGATTTGGAGAAAAACTCAAAAGCCTTTTTAAAAATGAGAAATCAAAGTGAAATATTGTTTTTATTGCATAATGATTGTTTTTATTGTAATCCTCGTAAATAAAAAATAAAATGAAACTACTTTCAAGTTCGTTTTATTAAATATTACTAAATCTTGAAATAAAAACTAGAAAGCTTGAAGCCTATGCTCTTCCAAAAGTGCATTAACCAAATCTAAAATGGAGGCTAATTGTGTCTACAGTTGGATCTTCCACTTATAACTTAGAAAAATATATATCAAATGTTCTAAAGCCTGTTGCAGGAAACACAGAATCCTTTGTCAGAAATGGTTTGGATTTAAAAGACTCTTTGAAGAAAATTAAGGTTCCTTTAACACATTCTAGGGTTTCATTAGATGTTGTCTCTATGTTCGATAACATTTCATTAGATATTGCGTTGGATTGCATAGAAGTACAATTAAATTTAAATCATAATCTAACCAAAATAACAAAATCTGAATTTTTAATAGCTACCAGAACTGTTTTTAATAACATGGTTTTCTCATATAATGTAAAATATTATAAACAATTAAGTGTTTGTCCTATGGGTTCTCTATTGCCCCTATAGTTTCAAATTTAGTTTTAGAAGATTTAGAGAAAAGAGCTTTAACAAAAGTTAAATTTTACACCTGTTCTATATAAACCTTATGTTGATGACATTTTGGCTATTGTTCCTGCTGATAAAACTAATGATTTCGTAAATGCTTGTAATAGTATAGAAAATTCCTTACAGTTTATATTCGAATTTGAACAAAATAACATAATTTATTTTGTCAAAAGGTTGCTTAAATAAAAGGAATAATTGATAGGTGTATACAGTTGAGTGTTATCAAATTTAGAAAATAAAATTTGGAACAATTAAAAATTACATTAGTTTATAATAATTATCCGCTTTCTATGATTAAAAGTATTATCAGCGAAAGAATTCATTAAATCTATAATAGTTCTAGTAGGAGGAATGACTGGATTGACACTAACAAAAAATCTTATTTAAAAGTCAGGTGACCGTACGTTGAAGGTCTTTCTGAAAGAGTAAGAAGATCCTTAAAAAAATTTAACATAAATGTTTATTTTACTAATAAAAATAGTAAAAATAAAAAAATAATAATAAAAATAAAAATAAAAATAATAAAAATAGATTTTTAACCAATAACAAGGACAGTGATAACATAGAAAATTTGTCTCAAACTGTATATCTTATAAAATGAAAATCACCCGAACCTCGTAAAGTCTCTGAGGCTAGAGAATTTAAGAGAATAAAAAGAGGACTTATATTTTGACTAGAACAGTTACAGCTCCTTTTTTAAAAAAGTATCAGGTTACAGATACAGTTCCTTTTTTGAAAAAGTATCTAGATACAGTTACAGATATTAGAGAAAGTAACTTAAGTTCCTTTTAAAGTTTTTTTAAAGTGTACCCCCTCGAATTAAAAAAAAATTGAATAGGTAGATATCAGTTAAGTGCGCGATATGTTTTTCAAAGTAAGTAAAAATATATTAAGTTTAAATAATATTTTTAAAAACTCCTCTCAACAATAAATTTTAATAATTTTCAAGAGAAGATGTTTCTCAAAAGATTCACCCCTAAGTTGCATCTTCTAGGTATCGTTACGAGTCCTCCAGCACTAAAAAGCCTTTTGATAGAAGTACTACTGGGAAGAGCTGGGAATAATTTTTTAAATTTTGGAAACAGAGCCTGCGGCTCCAGTTTTGGGATCACTGGTCGGAAGTACTGAATATATGAATCCCAGTGCGCAAGCGCGATCGCGATATTCTTTTCTTCTTCCATTGCGCGCAAATTATTGAAAAGAAATTATAGAAAAAAATATAAAGGAACTCAAAAGTAACTTTAAAAGTAAAGTTAAAATGTACTGAAAAATAGCAGCCAAGGTAAGTTACAGTTACTTTTTTTAAAGTAACTAAGTTACTGGAAAAGATACAAGTAACTTATCTTTTAAGTAACTTAAAGTAACACTACACAAGTGTCACTAATCGATTAAAATCAAACTTTGCACATCAGTAAAACACCAAAAGGTATTGTACCCGTGTTTTTTTCTTTTTGCAGAGTCCGCTTTCTAGGGGTAGAAACCACTCCTACCAAAGCAAAAGCAGCCTAACCCACTTATCTCTGGGATCAGCGAGTTTAATCGCTCGTTCTTCTTAAAATAATTGAATTCCACATCATAATATAGCTCAGCTTATCACCTACATCTAAACCAACGTAACATATCTAAACACCTACCACTAACCCACGTATCCTTGAGAAACCACTCCTATCAATCCACAAGGAGGCACAGCAATCGTCATTTTTTTAACGAAACCAGAGTCAACAGAATTAGATTAGGGGTTAGATTATTTAAATAAGATTATTTACGTTAGATTAGTGGTTAGATTAGTTGAGGGTAGGTGGGTTAACCCGCCTGTGACGTGGGGTTAATCTATTACAAGAAAAATAAGCGATTAAACTCGCTGTTCCCGGGGTATTGTGGGTTAGCCTCCTCGAGGTTAGGTTGCTAATGGTGGGTGTTTGGATGGGTTACGTTGGTAAGGGGTAGGCGATTAGAAGGACTATATTATCTTGTGGAATTCAATTATTTTAAGATCAACGATCTATTAAACTCGCTGATCCCAAGGATAAGTGGGTTAGGCTGCTTTTGGTTTAGTAGGGCTGGTTTCTACCCCTAGAAAGCGGATTCTGCAAAAATAAAAAAACATAGGTTTAATATTTTTTAGTGTTTTATTGAAGTGCAAAATTTGTTTCTAATCGGAATGTGAAACTTCGGTAGTGTTACTTGTTAGATACTTGTACCTAGATACTACACAACAATGCTTATGATACAGAAATATGTGTAGAAGCGCACAAATTACATATATTAACATAATTTTTTTGAAAATTTAAAAAGTGTAACAAGGAACATAAAAATTTGAAAAACTCGATTAAAAGTATTAAAGTTAATATAATGGTTGCGTAAAAGTAATATATATTTGTTAACGTTATCAGTAAGATCACTATGCATCGAAAATAATGCAAACAAATTCTTCTACTTAAACTATGACTTTATTCAATATGTAATTGAATAATAAATGGTCTCCAATTTCTAATCTTCAAAAAAGTTATTTTGTTTAGCGGTCGTCCATAATTCACATCGTGATTCAAGAAAGCACGGGCTGTTCCTATAGAATATTTTTAAATTTTTTTAATGTACATTCTCACATGCAAGGCCGGCCTAGTGACTTTTTAAACAATTTTTAGTGGTTTAAATAAATTTACATCATTTAAACAATAATATATTGCCAAAAAATAAATCATATGTGAACTGGAATAAAGGCTAACAAGTGGTTTCTGACTACTGGCTGATGATTAGCGAATTTCGCCCTGGGTTATTCTTAGGTTTATATCAAAAATAACCCTTAACGATAGAGACTATAAAAAATAAATAATTCGAGATACGGTAAAAGGGGCCTCTTTAATAGAAATTTCGGGTAATCCGACTAGGTTCCACCCTCACCAGGAACCTGCCTTACAAATGTAGATTTCGTTGAAGCCGAATGCAACAATACTGGAGCCAAGGTCAGCCTGAAGGAAGTATTGTGAAAGTCTCTGGACAGAGTAGAAGCCTTGCTAAGAAGAGGTAACAACGAATCCTACTCGATGACGCCACGGAAGGGAGAGATTGCTGAGCTCTCTCCCGTATGACCTCAAAGTCCTCAAGATATTTATATATATGCAACAAAAATAAGGGGCAGAATAAAATCATCTTAAATTACTATATTTACAATATAGGCCATGGGTAGCCGAATTTTGCTCGAGGTGTCCGATTTTAGTAAAATTCTTAAAAATTTTGGACTACTGCTAAAGCATTGTGATGATGCCAAACTGCACCATCACACATTTTTGGGGACAATTCGCAGAAAAACGATAAAGCTTCCGGGGTAGACTGTATTTATGCTGAAATGCTTAAACACGGTGGCGAGTACATACCACATGGACTGTGCGAACTGATAAATGCATGTAAAGAAATAAGAGAAGTCTCAGGTGATTGGAAAAAAGCGATTATCGTGCCAATATACGAAAGAAAGTGAGATAAAAGTGACTGTAATAATTACAGAAAGATCAGCTTATTAAGTACCGTAAGTAAAATATACTCAAAAATACTTAATCGTAGGGTAATGAAAATAACAGAAGGAAATATTTGGAAAGTCCAAAATGAGTTTATGCCAGGAAGGTCAGGTATTAATAAAATATTTAGCTTAAGGCAAATCACAGAAAAAAGTTTGAGAGTGGGCAAAAAAGTTTTCTGTGCATTCGTGGACCTAGAAAGAGCTTTCGACATGGTAGATAGAATTAAACTTTGGGAAGTCCTGAAAGAGTGCGAAGTAAATGGATCGCTTCTACAAGCTTTAAGAACAATATATATGCGTGGCAAAGCGAGTTTAAGGGTTAATGGGGTATTAAGTGACTGGTTCGATATTATGCAAGGCGTTGGACGAGGGTACGTGGGTTAGCGTTCGCAGATGGTAAGGTTGTCATTGCAGAATTTATCAAAGATTTGAAAAGAATGTTGAATAAATTGAATACAAGCATGAAGAGCATGGGTACCTTGGTAGCTTATTTACTAGGGACGGGAAGATAGATAAGGAGTTAGATATACGCATACACAAAGGTAAGAAGGTTATTGGTTGTTTTTTTTTTTTTTTTTTTTTTTGAAAGGGAAATCTTTGATATAACACCCATACTATCAATTGTCTACAATGCAGGCAATTCCTAGTATGAGTAGTGTCAGATTCTTACTAAATAAAAACCCTCCTCCCGCCAACCCATGTCCTCGGAACCGCTTTTCACATTACTTGAAGGACATGGGGATAAGGCTTCTAAACCGTGCCTCGGCTTCGCTCTTCTGTTGACCAACCTGGAAGATTCTCAAAACATAATTATCACAGCAGTATATAATGAAACTAAATAGTATATTTTACTCATTATTCCATATCCGTCATGCCGACCTAAGATGCACGCATCGTCCTCAGTAGTACAGTAGAACCATACATCGGGCTCGTCGGCCTTCGGCATCCCAACTCGACATTATTAGATGAAGATTTTTCTATGATATCCTCTCTAAGTTGGATCTTCGGTTTCTCTCTCTCGGAGTCGCTTTTTTTTCTTTTAACAAAGAAGATTAACCACGTAATGTGTTATTATTTATTTAGTTGGCAGGTGTTACCACCATTCCAAGGATTGTATCCAAATCAGCCTTTGTTTGTTGCCCATCTTTCGTACTGGAACAATATGTGCTCAGCATCATCAACCTCCATTGGACAATAGTCACAATTCGGACTCTGCTTTTTGTGTCTCTTGAATAAATAGGAGTTGAAGTGGCCATGTCCAGAGAGGAACTGGGTGAGATGATAATTCACTTCAACATGCTCCCGACTGATCCACGGCTGCACTTCTGTTATTAACCTGGCAGTCCATCTGCCTCTCGTTTCTTCACTCCATTTCTGTTGCCATTTTTGAATAGTCGAAGTTCTTTCGATGGAATATATGTTTCCATCAGCTCCTTCTGCTTTTGCCTCGTAGATTTTCTTCCTCTCAGCTGCTTGAAGATCAACGGGAATACACCCCGCTATAACTAGAACAGCTGGAATGGATACCGATCTGTAAGCGCAAGCAACTCTAAGTGCACCCTTATATTGCACTTTCAAAAGACGATTGCGCCGGCATTTTACCCTAAGAGCATCACCCCACACTTCTGCCCCGTAAAGCAAAATAGAGTTTGCTACGCTCATTAGGATTCTCCTTTTAAAACTTCTCAGGCCTGTTACATTCGCCATAAGCCACGTTAACATGCAAACCATTTTTCTGCTTTATTTACTGCCTTTGTGATTTGTATACCGAAGTCCAGTTTTGCATCGATATAGACACCAAGGTAATTAAGTCCAACTCCAGCTTCAATGGAGTGCCCCGCAATATCCATAAAAAAGGGTTTGCTGAAATACCTCTGCCTAGTAAGGTCAACAACCTCAGTTTTCTCATTGGCCAATTGCAGATGGTGGATACTAAGCCAATTTTCCACTTTCATGGCAGCGAAAGCTACCAATTGTCGCGCTCCTTCTTCTGTTGTGACTCTAATCATTGCTGCAAGGTCATCAGGAAAAACAATTAACCTGATTCCTTCTGGTAATTTCATTACAAGGACTTCATTGTAAACTATATTCCATAGTTCAGGCCCAAGAACTGAGCCCTGTGCTACACCTGCAGTGACCTTGGCACTATACACTCCCTTCGTGGTCTCAAATAACAACCACCTATCGTTAAGATAGTCACTAATGATCCGGCAAAGATATTTGGGCACCTTAAATCGTCTTTCCAAGACGTCAAGAATGTCAGCCCATCTTACAGAATTGAAGGCATTCCTGACATCAAAAGTAACCATCACGCATACACTCCTAGTCCGGTGATTTCCACTCCAAGCTATTTCTGCCTCACAAAGAGCTTCGCGAATCGCACCCACCGTGGACCTGCCAACTCGGAAACCATGTTGGTTACTAGCCAGGCCTCCTGCTGCTTTAATAGCCGTTCTCAATCTGGCTCGGATACATCTTTTGAATAATTTCCCTATAACATCAAGCATACAGAGTAGCCTATATGAAGATGATGTGATAGGTGGCCCCTTACCTTTATCCAGCAGGATTAGCTTCTGTGTTTTCCACCTCTTACAAAACACCCCCGCTCTTAGGCAGGCGTTAAAAATGTTGAGAAGCATAAAAGGGTACCTCTCAACTATCTCTCTCACTACCTCGGTCGGAATTTCATCAGGACCTGGCGCTTTGCCACAAGCCATTTTGGAATAAGGTTATTGGTAGAGCAGGCCCCCTGATAAGAAGTGAAAACATATCAAATAATGCTAAAATGGCAATACATAATTCCATATTTGTACAAACTGTACTATGCGGCAGCGAGACATGGACATATCAAGAAAGAGATAAGAGTAAAATCAACGCGATCGTCATGAGATTTCTGCGCATAATGGAGGACTAACGAAACAGGTATATCATGGTAAAGTAAATAGCAGCGTAACCAGAGGCAGACCGCGGAAGTGATGGTTAGAATGTGTGAATGAGACCCTAGTTACAAGGGACATAAGAAGCCATAGAAACGCGAGAGCCTGCATGAAAAAATGCATGGACGTTAAAGGAGCTAGAGAAGTATTCCAGGACAGAAAAGTATAGCCGAAAATAGTTAATAAGAAGATTGTCAGTAGAGTGAATGACGCCTGAAACAAAAGACCTTGGATATTAATGGACCCAAGTGGGGAACCTCACATGACGACTTTGTCAGGATCTTCACTTGGAGTGATTGCTAGAGAGATTGATCAGCAATGTAAGTCGGAGCGGTGTTGCAAAATAAACGTGTTATTTATTTAAATAACAGAGAATTCTAGATCAATCTTAAAATTTTATAGCAATAATATAAAAGGTTGAGCGATTTTGGGCGACTTAAGTTGGCAATTTGGGCGTCTTGCTCAACGCTTTATCTGGCAAGCCTGTCCGAGACTCTCAGTGTAATCTGAGAAGATTGAAAAGATTATTTCAAGGAGAAGAAACAAAAACATTTTAAGTGTAAATACCATTTGGTCTCTTCTACGTTATCTTCGTCAAACATTGATTTGCTTTTATATAAAGCAGCAAGTGTATTTATTAAAAATTATTAGTTTTATTTTAAGAAATTCTAAAAGAGTAATTTTTAATTCACCTGAGAATAAAATGAAGTGCCTTTTCCGTGCACTTGTCACCTATATGCTTTTCTTAAAAGAAATTGGTAAGAATAATATTTCTTTTAATAATTTGCACACATACAGGCTTTATCAATATATGCAGGGTGTCTCGGTACTCGTGGCAAATTTTTATATTTTTGAATTTCTTATAGAAAATGGAGTCGAGAATAATAATTAAGATTTTTTAAAGTTAATAATTAATGATTAATTAAACATTAGGGATTAAAAAAAAGAATTACGCATCAGATGGAAGACAATCCGGGTCGATTTTAATTTCCTTCGAGTATTTTGAATTCTGTAAAAATCAAATAAATTCATAGAATCTAAATGAAATGTTATAGTTTTGCTCCTTCAAATTCTTAATTCTATGAATTTTTTCAAATTCTCTGCATTCTTCTAAATTCTCTAAATTGTTTTAAATTCTTCTAAATTATTTGTACTGTTCTTAATTTTTTGAACGCTCACGATATCACTAAATTTTTAAAATGTTTTTCAATTGTGTAAAAATCATTTTAATACACGCTGAATTATTCTTATTTTTATTGAATATTTTGAACTCTATAAAACTTGAAAGAATTCTACAGAAATGTTTGAGTTTTATTTTTATCCATTGAAATTTTTACAATATATCATACATTGTTCTGTATTTCTCCAAGTCTTATATTCTCTTAACTCTCCGGAATGATTCTAAATTCTCTAATAACTTTTAATTCTCTGAATTATTTTGTTTTCTATGAATTATTTTTCATTCTCTTCATTTTTTTTAAATTATTTGGATTCTTATGAATCCAGTGAATTCTTTTAAAATCTGTGAAAAAAATTTTGCAGTCTGGGAATTATTCTGATTCATCTGAATTTATGCAAATTCTCTAAATTTTTATGAATCCGAGGAATTGATCGGAATTCTCTGATTTCTTTAAATTCCCTGAATTTTTCTGAATTGTTAAAGTTTTTAATTCTTTGTATATTTTGAAATTATTTTAAATAGTTTAAATTCTTTTTATTATTTGAATTCAGATAATTAAAAAGAAGAAAAACGAAAGATTTTATAGAATTAAAAATATTTCAAAGAATTCAAAATACTTCAGACAATGCAAAAGTTATTCGAGAATTCAGAATAATTAAGGAGAGTTAAGAGAATACAAAAGAGTTGGAGAAATTTCGAAAAACTCATGGTTTATTGTAAACATTTCAAGAGGTTAAAAAAAATTTTTAATTTCTGTAGAATTCGGTTAAATTAAAGCATTTCAGAAAATTTTAGATAATTAAGGAGAATTCAGAGATAGAATAAGAATTTAGAAAATTCAGAAGATTTAACAGACTTCGAAACAATTCACAAAATTTAAAAAAATGTAGATAATTTAAAACAGACCAATGGAAATAAAAGAGGAATTTATATTTTAGAAGAATTCACATAATGCAAAAGAATTCACAGACTTTAAAAGAATTCACACAATTGAAAATAATTTGAAGAATTGAAAAGAGATAATTGAGAAGGATTAAATTTTTTTTTTAAATATAGACAATTGAGTCAAATTTAATATTTATGATCAATAATGATTGAGAAATGCATGAAAAGTTTTTTTTAATCTCAAAATAGAATTTTGGAGTGACAGATCAAAAAAAATTCAATTTTTTTTAAAAAACGTTATTAATTCTGATTTCAGAAAAATAAAATTGCTGCAACTAAAAAAAATTAATTTAGAAACTCACCGATACAAGAATAATCATTGTGATAAATAATATGTTCTCTTTCTCTGAACTCAGAATTCATAACGTTTTCTTAGTTAAAATCTACTTATTTTTTATCTGTAACTCAACAATTTTATTTGACAATTAATAAATTACTGTTAATGTATTTTTTAATTATTATTTATTATTAATATTAAATTAAAATTTAGTTACTTTTAAAAATCAGCGTGCCAACAGTAACCAATCGGGTTGCCGGCTTGAAGCAAGCGCAATTCAAAAAGTTTCCAAAATCGGAATCACAACCCGATCTAGATATTTGTTTAAAAATTTTAGTTATGAGAATTTTTACAAAAAACAGATCACACGCGATTCACTGAAACCGTTTTATTCAAAAAGTTTTTAGTATTTAAAAAAAATTCTTAGCACTACAAGTTATTAAATCTCTTTGTTTATTTCTTTAAAGAATCATCAGGTTTATCAAAGAAGCTCAAATTGCAATATGGATCTTTTGCTAAAGAAGATCAAAATACAACAAATCAGCTTGCCACCCCTAGACGAGTGAAAAAACCTGACATTCGTCGCATTCCGGCAGAGTTTCAGCACACCAAAGATCCAGAAGAAACTTACCATCTGTATGGACAATATTATGCAGATCATCATGAACCTCCAGTTTCTTCAGGAAAGGCAGCTATGGAGTTGTTTCATCAACACTTTAGTGCTAGACCTAAAAATTCAAATGATGATCAGTATGGCAGATTTACTTCTGAAGCTCACCAGGAAGAAGCTCGAGTTAGCAATAAACAAATTTTGAAACAACATCCTGATACTCGAGATTCAAGTAGGCGTCATCCTCGCCATTCAGAGTCTCATGAATTATCGTCACTGATCAATCCCTAGAATTTAGGTGCTTCTAGATTGGATTCACCAATAACTCTTTAAGATATGCAAGACACCTAAAAACTTCAAAAGGTTGCAATTTTTACGCTACTGTAAACATCTTTCAAATCAATAAAAATATTTCTAAACAAATAAAAGTCAATCATTCTTGAAAATTAATCTGGTAGCCACTAACACTTCTGTGTGCACTAATAGGTTCCCGAGATTCCTCTTTTCCAAAAGTTAAAAAAAAAGCAACTGATTAGGCATGTCTTGGGTAGTTTTTTAAAGTCTGGGACCGTGTGCAATGCGCATCGTTATAAACGAATAATTTTGTAGCGAAATTGGCATAAATGCAGTGATACCTCAGAACCTATAGCTCAGAAAAAAATTAAACTTGCATACTATCTATATCGAGGATAGATCTCTTGAGAGGAAAAAGAAATCTTTTAATCTAATGAAAACTTCTCTTCTTAAATTTTTGTTAAAAAATGCTCTTTTAGAAGCAAATAGTTTAAATTCTTCATTAATTAATGAACAATCATCCACATTAACCAGTGTCATAATATTTCTTTAAATTGTTCCGAAACCTTTATCTAGCATTCATTAAAAAATTTGTTGTTCATAAGTTCTTTTGATAAAAGGTTTATTAAACTTGATATAAATAATAACATCCAGTAAGCAAAATTGAAATAATTCTTTTTTAATAATCCTTGAAACATGATTAAACTTGTCATCCTCGTGATATTTTCTTGTACAAAAAGCTATTATTTATTCACTGTCTTATAAAAAAATGTATTTTTTATGAATATCCGCTCCCCTAAAAGCCACAATTTTAAAGTTATTAGCCATCAACTTTTTTATATCCTGAATCTTTTCGTAAACAATATAATTACCTTGAGTATATTTTTAATACCTGCGTCTTATTGTTTATAACTAACGTTAAAAACAAAAAAACTTAATTATGAAAATCGATTTTCCTTAATTTTTTTATTAACCTATAGCACAAAATAAAACTTTTCACTCTTGTGACATTCTTTCGTACGTTGAGCCATTATTTATTCACGGATTTATAAACAATGTATTTTTTAGAAATCTCGCTAGTTTAAATTTCCAGTTGGCGATACTTAGCTTCTTACGACTATTCTTCAGTATAATAGGTATTTTTTGAAAATTCATTTTCCTAGTCGTTAGTGCCTTTGGCTTCTAACTGCCTTTTTCAAGTAAATTCTTAAGCAGAATCAATAAGATCGTTAATATTCGAAGATTGAATTTTTTTAATTCACAGTCTCTTTGGTCTCTATTTTTTTTCTATTTTTATATTCTTTAGCTCTACTGAAATTTTTCGCCGTCTTCAATCTCTCTTTTCATTTTTCTTAGTTTTAGCTTTATCTTTTTTCCAATTGAATGCAAATAAATATTTCCGTTTTTACACAATTTAAAAAATTTTTTTGTACATGTTAGGAGAAAATCGCTTTGCTCCTCAGATCTGTAGGTTTGTGTAATTTTTAATTTATTGAATACTAAACTTTGAAAAGATTATAAAACTCTTCTTTTATTATTATTCAACACATTTCCAGAAATGTTAAAGTTTACATCCGAAGATCTTCTTGTTAATGTAAATCAGACAGTAATTTTGTGGACAAACTAATTGTGAGTGCACTGTAAATAATGTTTTGGGAATTTTCCCAAAAAGCTTGGGAAGCTTTTCACACAATCACTTTGGGAATATTTCCAAACGTTCGAGAGAGAAAATCTCTAAAAATGGTAGCAGTGTTCCCAAAAGTTTAAGAAATTTCCCAGCATTTCGTGAGAAAAATTTCCAAACTAGATGCAAATTTACTCATTAGTTTGGGAATTTTCCCGAACTTTCAGTAGGGAAAACTCCCCAAAATTTGTGGCATATCACTTGACTGGGTTTTTTTTCTGTGTTATTGCGGAATAATGTTTAAAACTTCGAGAATTCTTCCAAAATCCTGAGTATATCCTGAGTGAAAATTTAATTTCGCATCTTTTTCTCATCATGAAAAAGTTGTAGTTTTTTTATTTTTCGAATTATTTACGAAATTTTTTTTTTCTCTGCTCAAAATATCTTGATTTTTTTCACTTCAACTCGCAGCGATATGAAATGTTTGTGATATTTTGTAATAAAACTTATCAGAAATATAAATTGTCATATTCTGCGACTGATTACGTTAACAAAACATCAAAATGTTTATTTAAAAATTGTTAATAATTTTTTTCGAAGACGGCGCATAATTCGTGCACAAACAACTTCTAGCGTTTCGGGAGTCGAGCGAAATTTGAGCAAGCGAATACTGTCAGCGAGAAAGTTGTTCAGAAAGGTTCAAGGAAGTTTTCTGAAAAATTTTAGATCAATTGGAATAGTATTTGTATTAGTTGATGTTTTAATTTGCCGGCGCGATGGATTTTCTTCCGCGCAAACTTCGCCCCAGTCAGTAAATCGCCAGGGAGTAATTTTCGCAGGAGAAAATCTATCGCGCCGGGAAATTAAAACATCAACAGTTTGTTAACTACTACTCCAACTGATCTGAAACTTTCCAGAAAACTTCCTTGAACCGTTCTGAACAACTTTTTCGCAGACAGTTTTCGCTTGCTCAAAATTCTCTCGACTCCCGAAACGATAGAAGTTGTTTGTGCACGAATTATGCACTGTCTTGGAAAAAAATTATTAACAATTATTCAAATAAACATTTTTAGGTTTTGCTAACAAAATCTATCGCAAAATATGACAATACGTATTGCTGATAAGTTTTATTACAAAATATCACAAACTTTCCATTTCGCTGCGAGTTGAAGTGA
>JAAAKG020031445.1:0-19584 GCA_010014905.2 Druon quercuslanigerum
ATTTATGCATCAAAATTCATCTTTTTGGTAGAAATTCATCAGTTTGGTTGAAAATTGATATCTTTTATTTAAAAATTATGGTAAACTAGTTGTTTTAAAAAGTGGACAATTTTAAAAACTTTGTGGAAAATTCGTCTTTAATTGTAGAAAATTAATCTTTATGATTAAAAATTCATCTTTTTGGTAGAAATTCATCAGTTTGGTTGAAAAATAACTTCTCAAATTGAAAATTTAACTTTCACATTTTAGGTTGAAAATTGATCTTTCTAGTTCTAAACTTAACAATTCGGCTGATTTAATTTGTCTTTTTTAATTAGAAATTCAACTATTTTTTGGAAAATTCATATATTTTTTGTAATTAACTTTTTTTGTTTAAGATTTATCATTTTAATTAAAAATTTCTTCTTTTGTTGAAAAATAGCTATTGAATTAAAAACTGGTTTTTTCATAGGACGAAAAGGATTTTTTTGCCGGAAACATAACTATTTTTTTTAAATTTGTGTCTTTTTTGGTTGAAAATTATTATTTTATGTTAACCTCAAAATAAAACCATTATTCCAGTTGAATATCCCATAATTTTACTTTAAAATTGATCTCTTTGGGTGAACATTCCTTTTTTACTATAAATTTAATTATTCAATTTTTGTTTAAAAAAATATCTTTTTTCGTTGAAAATACGTTTTCTTGCTGGTTAAACATTGATTTTGTCAACTTAAAACTGAATTATTTCAGTTTTTGTTGATAATTTGTCGTTTTTTGTGAAAATACATTTTTTGGTTATCAATTTAACTATTTAACTTGAAGACTGATTGGTTCAGTAGAACTCATTATTTTTTTGTTCAAAATGCAACTATTCAGTTAAAGATTTATAATTTTAATTAAACATTTATCATTTGGGCTAAAAATGAATTTTTTTAAATTAAAAATGTGAGTATTCAATTTTCTATTGCAACTTCTTTGTTTTATAATGCAAAATTCAATTTTTCGATTAAGCAATTGTATTCTTTAATTAAAAATTCAAATAGTTCGTTAAAAATTCATGTATTTTGTTGAAAAATTGTATTTTTTTTAGAAAATTCATCTTTTTTTAAATTCAAGTATTCCAGTTCAATATTTATCATTTTAGTTAAAAATTAACCTTTTGGTTAAAATTTAACTATTCGAGTTGAAGGTTAATTAACTTTATTTGAAATTTGATTTATTTTGCAATTTTTTGCTCTCTTGTGTTAAAGGATGTTTAGAATAAACGTCATGAATTAAAATAAATGTTTGAGTTTTGCGGCTATTATAAATATGTTTCTGTTATATTAGCGAGAAAATTGAAAAACTTGACGAGAAAAAAATCGGAAAATAACCGGGAATATAAAATCATCCGTTGAATTGCTACTCTACAAAAGAAAAGATCTTCCTACAAAAGTCTGCCTACAAAAAAGGGTTTCGTAGCCTATAAAGACGTTAATTAGGCCGTTAAAAACTTCCCCTCCCATACTTTCCTTCCCCTACTCCTGCTATGTTACCCTACTTCCCCTTATCACACTCCAACCTCTGCATACCCTACCTCCCCAACTTCTGCCTCATTCACTTCCCCCTCTTCAGATAACACTCCTTTTATCATACGTCCTAATTTCACATTTCCTTCCATTTCCACTAGTTCCTGTGCTAACTACTTCTCCTGTAACCAATTTTCCCTATTATCGCTATTCCTACTTCCCCTCATTGTCTTTCTCAACACTTCCTTTGCTTTTACTCACTTCGCCTGCACTCCACTTTCCCTTGTTCACTTCTGTCCTTTCCCCTCACTTCCTATACACCCCCACCCCACATTTTCCATCACTTTGCCTACTTCGCTCTTCCTCGTTTACTCCCAGTTCCCCTAGTTCCTCTTACATCACTTCACCAAATTCCTCTCCTGACACATACCCTACTTCCCCTCCTGTCATATGCCTTACTTCCCCTTCTCATTTCCCCCTACTTTCCTGACAAACCAAAAACTTTTTATATGAATTAAAAAAAATTAAATAGCGTTAAATCACCTTAAGCCTTAAATCTCTTTAAATCGCTTTCAATCTCGGAAGAACAAACTCTAGGGGCCCTATCTCTCGGGTTCACCTTATTAGAATTTTCAATCCAAAAAATTCATTTTTTACAAATTACTTAAATTAACCCAGTAACGACCAAAGCTATCAATTGTATAACATGAGTTTGAACGCAAAATTTATGGGTATAACAAAACAATAAATAGATCAAAAGTACTGTTTCTTACGTTTATGGATTAGCTAAATTCGAATCCGTGGTCAAAATTTGAATATTTTGACTTCAAAATTAAATATGGCGGTTTTTGCATACAAAAATAGTGAAAAATGTTTGATTTTTTATTTTTATAATTTTTTTTCAGACATAAAACGCGTTAATATCTTAAAATTTCTTCAACTATCGGTGCACAAAATTCTCAAACTTTAACAGAACATTGTTATATGTGTGCTTTTTCTTCCAAAATGGCGTACAAAATACAGAAATGTCCCGAAAACTGTTTTTTTCCATCATCGTTATTTTTCTCAAAAACTTCTAAGTTTAAAAAAAAAGTTATATAGATTAAAAATGTCTTGAAATTACCCATAGAACATTATAAAAATTTTTTTAAATTTTTTAGAAATTTGAAATTTGCAAAAAAATTTTCAAAAATTCTGAAAAAATTCTGAAATATTCGTTGACTAATTCTAAGACATTTTTATTATTGGAAAATTTGTACCAGAGCCTATAAAAATTCAGATTTATTGAAATTTTTTTTTGCAAATTTTAAATTTTTTGAAAAATCAAAAATTTTTTCTAAAAAATCTGACAAAATTTTATAATGTTCTATGGCTAATTTCAAGACATTTTTAATATATGGAATTTTTTTTTAAACTTTGAAGTCTTTGAGAAAAATCGCGATGATGGAAAAAAACAGTTTTTGGGACATTTTTGCATTTTGTCCGCCATTTTAGAAGAAAAAGCACATATTTAAAAATTTTGAGTTAAAGTTTAAGAATTTTTTGCACCGATGGTTGAAGAAAGTTCAAGATATTAACGCGTTTTATGTCTGAAAAAAATTAAAAAAATAAAAAATCAAACATTTTTCACTATTATTGCATGCAAACATCGCCATATTTAATTTTTAAGTCAAAATATTTGAATTTTGACCACGGATTCGAAGTTAGCTCACCTAAAAACATAAGGAACAGTACTTTTGATCTATTTATTGTTTTGTTATACCCATCAATTTTGCGGTCAAACTCATGTTATAAAATTTATAGCTTTGGTCGTTAGTGGATGAAGAAAAAAACCGTTGTATTTGTCACCAAAATTTTTAAATTTTTATCAAGTTGTCTCATTTTTAAGACTAAAAGACGAATTTTCCACAACATATTTTAATTTTCAACCCGAAATAGAATTGAATTCTCAACTAAAATAGATTAACATTCAACTAAACAGTTGCACTTTTGAAGGGGGAACTCGCGTATATTTTTAATGTCTGGATTTCGAAATTATGTGGACTTAAAAAGTTTTATCGTTGCATTACTACACATATTTTTTAATGAAAAATTCGTTTAAAGTCCGCAGATATATGTCCGCTAAGTAGACCCTGCACTCCGTGCAGAGATAAACGGCGGGAAGGATAGAGCAGCTGCAAGTTAATTAATAACAAAAATTGAGCACAATGTATTTATGTATTTATGTTTTATTGTGTACGATCCTCAATTAACATTTTCTCAACCTTTTTTTTTAATAAACTGAAACTTCCAATGCAAAAATTTTTATTTCTCGTAAAGTTTTTTTTGAAAAAAATGAATGAAAGTTTTTTTTTTTGCGAAAGCAGAAAGATTCACTTTGATAAACAAAGAGTCAATTTAATAAACCTGCTCTCTCAATTGTCGAAATTTCGACAAAAAATTTTGTTTTTCACTGTATATGTAACTAATTTATAATAATAATAAAGAAATAAATTTTTTTGAACTATTAATGGGCGATTTCCTATTAACCAAGAAACAAAAATTTTCAACAAAATACTTAAATCTCCAAGCTAATAGTTCAATTTTCGACACAGAAGATTACTTTTTAAACAAATTTTTAACAAAATTAATGGATTTTTCAACTGAATAGTTAAATTTTCAACTGAAAAATATAAATATTTAATTAAAAATATAAATAAAATTTTCAGTTAAGAGAATTAATCATCAACCAAAAAAAAAATTATTTGCAAAATATCTAAATTCAAACTGATTTTCAACTGCTTCTTTTATAACTATTTTTCCCTTTTGACCGTAAAATATTCAGTTGTTGAATTTTGTTGTTGTTGAGAAATTAATCTCCTTGGTGGAGGATTGTTTAAAGTTTATACCTTGCTGTTTGAAATAATTAAATAAATAAATTTTAATTTTTTTAATTTTATTCTGCACCCCGTTCATAAAAGACTCTATTTTAAAAAGTTTACGAGATTTTAATGTTGGACTTTGAATATTAATGTTCAAGGAAAATGAAAAATTGGTCAAGGATATATCAAGGATATCTCATGGAATTTTAAAAATTAATTTTGTACCTATCCTGTATTTAGAAAAGATGATATTTTAAATAGATTCGTTCAGAATAAATCACAGAAAATAATGAAAAATAAGATTCAACGTTTTAAAGTAAAGAATGGTTATTCTTAACACTTTTTTAAAAAAGAATTTATACTACTTTAAAGAAGATTTTATACTCTTTAAATTAGAACTTCAAAGTCCTTTGGGCATCGTTTTTATAAATTTGCACATTTTTCTGTATTGTTGAAACTTCTTTCATGTTATGCTTCTGAAGGCCTTTCCAAGTTTGCGGCACCCATTCGCTGCTGAAAATAAAACTCGAAAGTGCTTGAAAGTGTCTACGCAAGGGTCTACTTCCCGTTAAGTTTCAGAAGTTTAAACCATGGATGAAATTTAAAAGTTGAAACTTTTCACATCTGCTTTCTCTCCTCTTACTGTCTCGGACTAGTATGTCTTATATAGCAGCAGCGAAGTGTTAATAAATGTGCAAATTAAATTCCAGAAAGTGCCACAAAAAATAATTCGAAGGAGTAAACAATCCATCCTCCCATAGAATCTTTACCTCATTATCTTCCCAGCTTCCTTTATCACTTTCCGTTCTCTTTCTTTCGCCGTTAAATTCCTTCTCTTACCTCGTTTTCCAATCTAAATCTTGCTATATTGGACCATCTTCATTCTCCTCAACCCTCTTTTAAAGATTTTGGTACTCTTTCCTTTTTTTACGGGGCAGTAAAATTCATCGGAAATGGTTGACACATCCCTGACTATTTGCATCCGAAGTGGAACTATGTCAGGCTAGTTCCCACCCACCGCCAGCCCCTAACCGGCACAATCTCAGAGTTTCACTGTATTTTCCACTATTTGGACGAAAAATGACACCAGTTCTACTATTTTCAGAGATATCATAAACTTGAAGATATTTTACGGAATTTTGAAGTAGTTTAAGGAATGTATAGGGATTTTACTAGATGTACGCGATTTTAAGGAATGTCCAAGAAAAATTTTTTAAATTGCAAAAGATTGTAGGCTTTTTTACAAGATGTCGAGAAATTTAATTTAAAAAGTTAAAGGGATTTAAATTTTTTTAAATGTATTAAAGGTTTTCTACGATTTGAGACTATCATAGGAAATTTCAAAGAATTATTAGAATTTCAAGAAAAATTAAAGTTTGCAAAAGATCGTAAGGAACTATAGGGATTACTATGGTTTTAAATAGATTTGAGGGATTTTGTATATTTCAAGAGATATCAAATAATTTTGAAAAGTTTATTCTCATCATAAAGAATCCAAGGGATTGTAAGAAATTTAAAAATTCTTAAGCGTTTTCAAAGAATTTCGCTGGATATCAGACTGAAGTTCCGAACGTTCAAATGAACGAAATATTTCTCTCCGTTCCTATTTTTCCCATAAATATTGTCCCAACTGCAATTTAAAATATGCTTTATGATTTGGACTCGAAATATTGTCAGGGGTCAGGAGGAATTGCTTAGAAGTCAAGGAGTCAGTCTGATTATGAATGAATGACCAAGGCAGCATGTGAAGAGGCATGGATTTGCATCTCCTAGATTGTTGTAGTTTAGAATGAAGCCTTCTGGGGCATTTTAAATGATACTATAGGTACTTGTAATCATGAGGAAAGAATCATTAGAAAATATTAATCGATCACAACAAAAAAACTTTATCTTGAATAAAAATGCCTTAATATCTCGTCGAATTAGTATTAAGAATGGAAAATAAGCATTAATTAACAATTACCACTATTATAAATATTCTGATAAACAAATTTTGTGATTTTATTTTTTCTGAAGATGTTTTTTTCGTCAACTAACATCTTCAAAAAAAATAATATAACAGAATTTGGTTATTAGAATATTTGTAATAGTGGAAGTTGTTAACTAATTGTTATTTTTCATTCCTAATAGTACTTCTACGTAATATTTAAGCATTTTGCACCAAAATAAAGTTTTTTTTTGTAGTTGAGCACCGTATGAAAGTAATTGTTTATAACAATTAACCTACATCTAAAACCTAATATTTATGTTCCTGAAGTACATCTGCAAATCCTGAAAGATAGCGAATTCTCTTAAGTATTTTCTTCGAAGAAAAAAAAAAAAATTAAAATGTCAAATTTTGACGTTATATTTGTTTAAATAATAAATTCCACAACAAATTAAAATATCAGGCTTAATGACGTTCTGGAGGATTTAAATCTGAGCATTTAAAAAAAAACATCAAAATTGGTCAAGAATTGTAGGCTGTAGTGGATGATGAACAGTAAATTCTCGATTCCTCCCACTGTGGGCTGGACAAGTGCCTTTGCCAGTATACAGCAGTTTTAGTTCTGTCCCAACAGTCCCCCTCCACTGTCTGAAGTTTGGTGGAACTGATGTTGGCACCAGGCTCTCCACTTTTCGACGACTAGCTAATTATTTTGGACATGATTTGACTTGCAGAATACATTTCTCGCCTCAAGTTGGTATTTGAGCGTACACTTTATAATAAATAATAAAAACAATATAGTAGCCTCGGAATGGATTTAAACTTTAGTTGACGACAGGCATGCATCCGGTGCACGTAAAGGTAAAGTTTCAGGCTCTAAATGGAGATTAAGTGATTGGAAGGCTAGATGGGTGAATGATCTTACGGAAAGTGAATTGGGCATGAGGAAGGTAGATATTTTATGTATGCCTGAAAAAAATAAAAATAGATGCGGCATTAAAGTGATACAAACAGGGAATTAAAGAACGGACTCGAACTATTGTCAGGAGTCAGGAGGAATTGCTTGGTAGTCAAGGAGTCAGTCTGATTATGAATGCATGAGACAGGCAGCATGTGTAGAGCCATGGATTTGTATCTCCTAGATTGTTGTAGTTTAGAATAAACGTGAGAATCAGAAGATTATTATCATAGCGTGCTACGCCCCAGTTGATGGCTAAATGAGCGAAGTAAAAGAAGCCTTCTGGGACATTTTAAATGATACTATAGGTACTTGTAATCATGAGGAAAGAATTATTATACGATAAAATATTAATCGATCCAATCGAATCCAACGTCAGGGTATAATAATAATAATAATTTTGAACGGTGAAAAACATATTGTTTTTTCTGCATAATTCACATTTTTTATTAAAAAATATATCTAATCACTTTATATGTATTTCTTTTTAACGGCCTTCCCGGGATTTCAAGGGATTTCATAAAACATCAAATATCATAATGAATTACAATTAATATTATATTTAAATCAGTGTTGAATGATTTTGGACGTAGTAGTAATTTTTTTTAAATTTGACAAACTCGGTTTTTATATACATATTTTTTAAATGTCCTGAAACCTTTTTAATTCTTTCAAATCTTTGGAAATCTCCTCAAATGTTTGATAATCTCTTGAAATCTTTTAAATCTTTTAAATTTTCGTAATTTTTGTAAATAAATTCTTGGACATTTAACTAAAAAATTAGAAAATCTCGTGAAGGTACATGACATCTCATGATATTCCTTGACATTTTCAAATGACACTTCTTTAGGGACGGGATGGAAATGAAAAAAACGACCGATCGTACGAACGGAAGTCTCTGTCTGTTTATCTCTCTCTCTCTTACAAGTGTACTTTCTATATACTCTCTCGGAAATCGCGTCTCCCTTCTGTGCGAAGATTTGAAACTGCTCTGAAGACTCCTCTTCGGTATCCCCACTATTACTATGTGATGTCCCCACTACTGCACAACTATGCAAGCTCCTTTATGCGCTCATACGTGTCCTTAATGCATTAGTGTTCTCGATATGACGCCAAGTTAAAAATTCCTTAGAATCGTTTAAAGTAGCCTCTAATATTTTCAATCCTTTGAAATATTTTAAAATACCCTAAAATCTTAAAAATATTTAAATGTTTTTTTCGCTAAAATTCTTTGGAATCTGTTAAAATATCCTTAAATATTTGAATTTCTTTTTTAAAAATACCTTGACATATTAAAAATCTTTTTAAATTGTATATGTTTTGAAGACGCAATTCTAAAGCAGTTTAATCTCTGAAGCCTTATAACTAAAGAATTTCTGGAGAATTTTATGAAATAATTTAAAGGACAGGAAATTTGATGAGATTTCTACAATTTCAGGTAATTTTACGGCGTATCAAAAAATTCGAAAGATTAAAATTTTTTTTTAAGTATTTTCGTTTAATTTAATTATAAAAGATTAAGGGATTTTAAACATTTCAAAGGATTCTTAAGCATATGGTAGTGTTTTTAAAATTTTGCAGTGGAATTTAATGATATTTCAGAAAATTTCGTAAAATATTAAAGAGAATTTTAAGAGATTTGAAATTTGTTCATTATTTCCTAAGATTTCAGAAGATTTCAGAAGATTTAAAAGGTTTTAAGAAATTTTTAGAGTAATAATAACATTTCAAGGTATTTCAAACTATTTTGCTATATCTGAGGGATTCTTAGAATTTCAAGATAAATTAAAGTTTTCATAAGATTGTAAGGAACTATCGGGATTACTTTGGTTTTAAATAGATTTGAGAGATTTTATAAATTTCAAGGGATGTCAAATAATTGAACCTCTCCGGATCAAAAGGGGATACGCGTGGATTTAGCCTGAGAAGTATTGTCCTGAAAATCAATTCAAAAAATCGTACGAATTTCAATTTTAAGAACTGATTCTTGTAGCGAATTTTAAGGCGCATTTCTTTATCTTGCAAAAATGTGTAAGTTTTATAGATTTTTAATAAATTGGTAAACAAAGATTTTTTAAAAACAAAAAATTTCAATCCTTTTTCACTTAAACTCGTCCTAACTTAGCCAGTTTTGGAAATTTTTAGATTCTGTTGACAGTAAATTACGTGTTAAAGTCTTCTTAAACTATTCAAGAAAGAAAAACTTGAATATTTTTATAAACAAGAAAGTTGGTTATTTTTCTTCAAAACTTTGTAGACATTATGAATTGCAACCTTCAAGCGGTTCGTTTATCGAGCGAATTTCAAGCAACCGAAAACTTTCAGTGACAAAGTTGTTGATTAAGGTTCAAAGAAATTTTCTGAAAAGGTTTAGATCAATCGCATTAATGGTTAAAAAATTATGAATGCTTTAAATTACAAGCGGAAGTCTTGACGCAGCCCTATGCACGTGCCTTCTTGGCTACGAACAAGATCCCAAAAGTTTTTATGTACTTTTTCTGGTTGAAGATTTGAAAATTTTTGGTAGCATTTTTCTCCACAGCAGAATTTAATAGGTTTGAAAAATCTATCTCTGGGATTATAATATATTTAACACCGGCTTTTTTATTTTTAAACTTTGTAATGTATTATTTTTACCAAAATAATAACTAATGATACTACCAACTTCTTCGTCAAAATATTAAAATAATAACTTTAGGCTACCTATAAATTTTTCAATAAAATGTTTTTAGATAATCAAGTAAGAAATAGTCCTAAAAGATTACATTTATGATAAAAGATTATTAGAATTTTTTTAATAGCAGTTATTAATCGTACCTGATTTCTGGAACTTTTTTTCTATTTTAAGCCATAACTCTTCTTGCCTATCTCTTTTTCTATTTTGATTCATTTTGAGATTCTTTCTTAAATTAGTAGGGTATTAACTAAAATAAACCTGTCTCAAAAATAATACTTCTGCAGGTATTCTAAGAAATAATCCATTCACTGCTTCTTTGCTTTATTTATCGTATATTTCAGATGAAAACTACAAACGGATATTAGTTTTGTTTTGGTATCCGACTTGACCTTCACGTCCGCTGCAATACGTTCGCAACTGAGGAGGCACGTGCATACGACAGCAGCGTCAAGATTTACGTTTGTAATTTAAGACATTCATAATTTTTCAACCATTAAAGTAATTGATCTGAAAATTCCCAGAAAACTTCTTTGAACCTCAATAAACAAGTTTGTCACTGAAAGTTTTTCGTTGCTTGAAATTTGCTTGATAAACGAAGCGCTTGAAGGTTGAAATTCATGATTTTTGCAAAGCCCCACAAAAAAATTAACAACTTTTTTGTTCGTTTAAATTTTAAGAACTTAAAGCAAATTTGTAAAAGGTATCCAGTATGTGAAAGATATGTAAAAGAATCCAAGATTCTAATGGATTTTTATAGAATTTTAGGAAATAAATCAAATTTTGATAAGGATTTCTAAAGATTTCAAATATTTCACTATATTGAAGGGATTTATAGGATTTCAATAAAATTTATAAGATGTCAGGATTTATACAAATTTTAATATATTTAAAAAGACTGCAGAGTATTCCAGGAATTTTTACAGGATTTTTAAAGAATTTTAATATAATCTTGTTCTTCCAGAACCTCTGAAATATTTTTTCTCTCTTTATTGTAATATTTTCCTACCTTATATATAAGTGAAATAAAAACATTAAATTTAATCAATCAAAATTTCTCTATTTAAAGTATTTCAGAAGAACATGAAACCTATTTTTTTAATTTATATTTATTAAACTAAGTCTAAAAATAATAATAAGTGAGATTAAGAAGTAGGCCCTTATTTAAAATTGCAATCTTTCAAAATCTAATGACAAATATTTAATTTAAATAATTAAAAATATTTTTTGTCTAGAGATAATATTAAGATCTATAGATCTTCTATTTATAGACCTTTCCTTTTCTTTGAAATTATTTTCAATTGCTTTACCGGATGAGAAGATTAACTAAAAAATATTTAGTATTTTAAAGTATGTTTGGCAGATATTTAATATTCTTAACCTAACAGTCGAGTGTTTTATATTTAAAAAGTAAAGGATTTTATTATTATTTTCTGAATAAATTCTCCTCTACTCTCTAAGTATGAAGTAGTAAAAAATGGTTCACTAAATCAAATCAGTAAGAATGTTCCTTAATTCACAATTTTCACTTATAATTAGTGAAACCTCAGTGATTTAAAGTTAGAAAAAACATGGTTCTTCTAATAATATTAACTCACTTAAATGTAAAAATTAATTTCTTAAGTACTAAAATTAATTAAAAACAGGTTTGTTAATAGATGACGTAAAAATCTGGGACATTTAAAAAGTGGCTATAACTCTGAAGCTATAATTGGAATGAAGATAAAAGCTTTATTTTGTAATTCTGCAATTCAGAGTAAACTGTAATAAATGGGAAATCTGATACTGTGGAAAAAACGCTCAATAAAAATCTGTAATTTAAAAAATTATTCTTTGAAACACAAACTGCTAATAATATTCCAGGGGCATGGTATTGTCAACTTTTCCATTTTCGCCTATATTATGTCGATTTCCAAACGTCTTCAAGTGTTTCAAACATCAGAACTGAAAAATTTCAAATATCTTTTCCCTTCTGGCAAGAAACTACTTTTAATTAATTTCCTTTGTCTTATTATTTTTGTTTAATTTTCTATGTAACTTAAATGAAAACTTATTTATTATTAATTATTTTTTCAATACTTAACATGAAGTAGGATTTTTTCGTTAATTATTTATTTAAATGATTCATTTCCAGGTAGGAACTGAATTTAGTTCCTACACATATGTTAGCAGTTAAACTAAAGGCGCCTGGAGTGAAACAAGTTCAGGTACTGAGTAACCAGGCTGATTGCAACTAATGCAACTGAAGGATTCCAGATGAGTTTCTATTCGCTACAGTTGACGATTTCCGATTAGATGGAGAAGCGAAAATACAATTATGTTAAGTTGTACTTGTCCAAATTGTATTTACCTTTAACGTTTCGAAAAAGAAAAATTGTTTGTTCACACGAGGGAAAAATGAAGTTTACTTTTTGAAGCTATGACAGAAGTACTGAATAAACTAGAACACTAGAAGATAGAAGATAAATAATAGAAGATTCAAGAAAAGTTAGTTTTATGATCATAAAAACATCCTTCAATGTTTAAATAAATCTTGGAATTATTTAATTTTTAACGCTTGAAATTTTGATTAATAACATTTGAAGGTTTCAGCTAGAAAAAATATAGTTTTTAATGTTTTTAGAATTAAATAATTTTAAAGATTGCAGAAGGCTGCACAGCGGGAGGAATCGGGAATTCACTATTCATAATCTACTACAGCCTACAATTCTTGACTAATTTCCATGTTTTTTTTGTTTGGAAAATAGAATATCAAAATAGAATATTTTACGAAATTTTTTTTTTCTTTGAAGAAAATAATTCAGAGAAGTCGCTATCTATCATTATTTGAGAATTATTTCAGATATACTTCAGGAACATAAATATTAGGTTTAAGGTTTAGGCTAATTGTTATAAACAATTACTTTCATACGGTGCTCAACTACAACAAAAACTGTATCTTGATTAAAAACGCCTAAATATCTCGTCGAAGGAGTATTAAGAATGGAAAATAACCATTACTTAACAACTACCACTATTATAAATATTCTAGTAAACAATTTTTTTTATTTTATTTTTTCCGAAGATGTTTTTTCCCATCAACCAACATCTTCGAAAAAATAAAATAACACAGTTTGTTTATTAGAATTTTTATAATAGTGGTAATTGTTAACTAATGGTTCTTTTCCATTCTTAATACTACTTTGACGATATATTTAGGCATTTTTAATTAAGATAAAGTTTTTTGTTGTGGTTGAGCAGCGTATAAAAATAATCGTTTGTAACAATTAACCTAAATCTGAAACCTAATATTTATGTTCCTGAAGCATATCTGCAAATCCTGAAAGACAGCGACTTCTCTTAAGTATTTTCTTCGGAGAAAAAAAATTAAAATGTCCAATTGTGACGTTCCTTTTGTTTAAAGAATAAATTTCACAAGAAATTAAAAGATCAGGCTTACTAAGTTCTGGAGGATTTAATTCTGAGCATTTTTAAAAAAAACATCAAAATTGGTCAAGAATTCTAGGCTGTAGTGGATTATGAATAGCAAATTTCCGATTCCTCCCACTGTGGGCTGGTGCCCTTCTTAGTATACAGCAGTTCTAGTTCTGTTCCAACAGTCCCCCTCCTTTGACTGAAGTTTGTTGGAATGGATGTTGGCACCAGACTCTCCACTTTTCGACGACTAGCTAATTATTTTGGACATGATTTGACTTGCAAAATACATTTCTCGCCTCAAGTTGGTATTTGAGCGTACACTTTATAATAAATAATAAAAACAATATAGTTGCCTGGAAATGGATTCAAACTTTAGTTGACGAAAGGCATGCATCCGGTGCACGTGAAGGTAAGGTTTCAGGTTTTGAATGGAGACTGGGTGATTGAAAAGATAGATGGGTGATTGATCTTATGGAAAGAGAATTGGGCATAAGACAGGTAGATATTTTATGTATGCCTGAAACAAATAAAAATAGATGCGGCATTAAAGTGATAAAAATAGGGAATTAAAGAACGGACTCGAACTATTTTGAGGAGTCAGGAGGAATTGCTTGTTAGTCAAGGAGTCAGTCTGATTATGAATGAGGCAAGGATTTGTATCTCTTAGATTGTTGTAGTTTAGAATGAAGCCTTCTGGGGTATTTTAAATGATAATATAGGTACCTGTAATCATGAGAAAGGAATCATTATACTAGAAAATATTAATCGATCCCGTGGAATCCAACGTCAGGGTATAATAATAATCAGGGATTTCAAAGGATTTTATAAAACATTAAATATTTTATGAATTTTAATAATTTACAATTAATATTATATTTAAAGTAGTATTGAATGATTTTGAAGGTAGTAGTAATTTCAAAAATTTTGAAAAATCCAATTTTTATATACATATTTTTTAAGTGTCCTAAAACCTTTTTAGTTCTTTCAAATCTTTGGGAATCTCTTAAAATATTTGAAAATCTCTTGAAATCTTTTAAGTCCCTCAAAATCCCGTATTTTTTGTAAATAAATTCCTGGACATTTAATTAAAATACTAGAAAATTCCGTGAAGGTACGTGGCATCTTATGATATTCCTTGACATTTTAAAATGAAGCTTCTTTTGGGACGGGAATGAAATGAAAAATACGACCGATCGTACGAACGGAAGTCTCTCTGTCTCTCTCTCTCTCTCTCTCTCTCTCTCTCTCTCTCTCTCTCTCTCTCTCTCTCAAAAGTGTACTTTCTATACCTTATCTCTGCAATCGCGTCTCCCCTCTGTGCGAAGATTTGAAACTGCTCTGAAGACTCCTCTTCGATATCCCCACTATTACTATGTGATCTGCCCACTACTGCACCACTATGCAAGCTCCTTTGTGCGCTCATGCGCGTCCTCCATGCATTAGTGTTCTCTATATGACGCCAAGTTGAAAATTCCTCAAAATAATTTAAAGTATCCTATAATATTTTAAACCTTTGAGATCTTTTAAAATACCCTAAAATTTTTAAAATACTTAAAAGAATTTTTTAATTCACTAAAATTCTTTGGAATCTGTTAAAATATCAATAGATCTTTGAATTTCTTTTTTAAAAATGCCTTGAAATGTTGAACAAAGTTTTAATTGTATATGTTTTGAAGACGCAATTTTAAAACAATTTAATCTCGGGAGCCTTATAACTAAAGTTTTTTTTCTTAAATGCCTTAAATTCGAAAATACTTTTTTTCTGTAATGCATTTATTTTCGGGGTCTTACTATTTCAAATTTCACAATGTTTTAGTTTTTAGTTTCAAATATTGAAAATGTGAAGATAATGTCACTATTGAATATTTCAAGATTCTGCTGTTAAAAGTATGGCCTAATAAGTATTATTTGGGATAGAGGTCAATTTCTCTTTAATTTGTGCTGGAAACTAGCCTTTACGAAAAATGGTACTTGCTAGGTTTTTCATTTTAGGGTATACATCTATTGTGTTAGAAATTCGCCTTTTCCGATAAAAAATAAGCCCCCTGCTTGAAAAAATATGTTTTTGGTTGAGAACTAAACTATTATAGAGAAAATTCACGTATTCTGTTGAAAATTTGTTTGTTTTTTCTGGAAAATTATTATTTTATTTTGAAAATTCATCTTTTTGGATGAAAATTTAACTATCTGTGATCTGTGTTTTCTTCTGTAAAAACGTAATTTTATTCAATTAACAATATAATTATTCTACTTTTGGTTGAAGATTGACCTTTTCTGTATAAAAATTCAACTATTTGGTTAAAAATTTGTCTGCTTTAGTTGAAAATTTAACTACTTGATTAAACATTCTAGTAATTTGTTTGAAAAATCGCCTTTTGCAGTAGAAAATTAAACTTCTCGGTAAAAAATTCAAGTTTTTCTTTGTAAATTCTATTAGTTGTTGAATCATTAATTTACTTTGTAGAAAATTTGAGTATATTGTTGAGAATTTTGTTTGTATGTTAAAAATTATTTTGTTTCTACTGAATATTTAACTATTCGCTTTTCAATTAATAATTTATGTTTTTTGTTAAAAAGTTCTATTATTTATTTAAAAATTGATACATTATATATAAAATTCGTCTTTTTTGTAGAAAATTAGTCTTCTTGGTTAAAAATTCATTTATTGTATGTTGAAAATTGATCTCTTTTTGATAGAAATTCTAACTGTTTTTGTGAAACACAATGTTATTTTTGTTTGAGAATTAAACTATTTAGTTCATAATTCGTTGTTTTTCGTTGAATGCAACTGTTTTTTATTTGAAACTAAAATATCTTGCGGTAAAATTATCAACTATTACATTTTTGTTGAGAATATATGTGTTATTTAAAAATTAATTTCTTTGTAGAAAATTCAACAGTTTTGTTCCAAAGTTATTTTTTAGTTTTCCGCTTATCATTTTTGTTTAACAGTTGTCTCTTTGATTGAAAATTTAACTATTGTGTTAAAAAATCATATATTTTTTCGTTGAAAATTTATCTTTTTGCTGAAAAGTATTTAATTAACTATTCCAAGTAAATATTCATCATTTGAGTTTAGACTTAATGTTTTTGGTTGTAAATTTAACTGTTTTTCGAAACTTCGTTCTATTTTTGTTGTGAATTGATTTTTAACTAAAAAATTAACTATTCAATTTTTAGTGAAAAATATATCATTTTCTGTTGAAAAATCTTTTCTAGTTAAAAAAATTATGTATTTTGTTGAAAACTTGTCATTTTCGGTAGAAAATTATTCTAATCGATTGATAAGTCATGATTTTTCTTGAAAATTCAACTATATGGTTGAAAATTGAACAATTTTGTATATAGAGGTAATCCAGAGTAATTGGAGTAATCCACCTCCGCTAGACCACATTTTTGGAGGTGTTTCTCTCTTGCTACTAATTATTTTTTTAAACTTTTGTTAATATCTTCATATCTAAACATTTTTTCGAGAATGGATTTTTAAATTTTATATATTGATAATATTAGGAAATAAACATCTACGTAATTTTCCGATAAATATTTTCCAACCAGAAAATATATTTCTGGATGAAGTTGTCCACTCAAAATTTCAATTCTCAATTAACTTTTTCGCTTCTTGATAACCAGTTGGCCAAAGAGAATACACGTATTTCAAAAGATCTTTGCTGAAGCATTTCTGAAGCTAGGGACTGGAGAATGAAATCGAAGGGTGTTCCTATAAGGTTGCTCCGTAGCACAGCACCTTTTCAGGATAATTGAAAGACTGCTCTTGTGAATTTTTCAAAAAAGCTTCCCTTTACTATCGTTTTTTTTCCTCGTAAAAGAGTGCATTAGCCATGCACCCTCCAGGGAGCAGTCTTCTGTCATCCTTCACTCCAAACACGGGTTGTTGCTCTTCAAGTGCACGCACTTCTCACTTGTTTTTCCTACCACGATACAAAAAGGGTTTAAAAGTATGAAGAGAATACTTTGAGGATAGCGTAATAATTTGCTGGGTTCAAAAATGTTTTAGTATCTTTTTTATGTTTGTGAAAGGTTGTTTAAAACTAGATATGTGGGAGCGTCTACACATCGATGGATCCACTTCAGAGAGATCCAGTGCTGGTTTAGTTTTTTAATAAAATTTATGTCAAAATCTTTCTTTTGAAAATGTGTCCTTATGAACACAGTTTTTGTGAAAAAGGGTTGCAATCCTTTATTTGAGTGGGGGGGGGGGTAAGGTTGCTTATTTTTTTACTATTTCTCAATAGAAATTTTGTAAATTCAGCTCGTTTGGGGTAAAATTGGAAGTTTCATGAAAAAAATAGAAACATTTGTTTTTTCATCAAACTGTATTTTGCTGGTGTAAAATCGTTATAAAAATGTTCAATTTTAGCAGCGATTCTTGAGCAGTCAATGTTTAACATTTTTCAGTATTTTAGATATTTGTTAGCATTTACTTGATGCACCAACTCATCTTACACTCGAGTTTTAAAAGTTGGAAGTATTTTAAAATAAAATCTGAATCATTAACTTGCGCACATGTATTACACGCTGACTGCAACGGTCTATATGTATGAATATTATGTATATAATGTTTTCGAAAATGCGTAAAAAAAGGTTAAAAACTGTATGGGTATAATATGTACTTTTACTTTATTTTTTTTTAAGATATAAAGTTGACTTATATTTTAAGATATAAAGTTGTGGACAAAAAGTATACACATAGAATTAGTTGCTTTCATCCAGAATTTATTATTATGAATGGTTTCTTCAGCAAACAATGTTTTCACAATTAAATATTTGAAAAGACAATGGTATAAACAGATTATTTATGAAAAATTTAAAAATTAAACTGCGTTAGGGTTTATATGTGGAACAATAATGATAATCATTGAAAAAGTGTTTCAAACGTAATGCTTTTTTACACCAAGAATATCGAACAATTGCAATATTGGAACAACCTGGGATTTCGCAATGAATATTAGGTTGCTATCCAAAACCACTTTTATACCATGATTATTTAAGAAATATTTTACAGATTTAACCAAGATTTCCTCGATAACACATATTTAAGGATTTTAGAGATTTTGAGATGTCACAAAGATTTCTAAGATTTCACAAAGTTTTCAAGAATTTTAGAAATTTTTCGTAGTTTCAAAGATTGCAGAAATTCCGCCAAAATTTCCAAGATTTCAAAGATTTCGCAAAGATTGCCCGAAGGTATTCAAGATTCCTAAGGCTTTACAAATTTCAAGGGTTTAAGAAATGTTACGAAAATTTTCTCAAAGATTTCATGAAAATTATAATATAAAGATTTCAGAGATTTCTCAAGGATTTGATAGATTAAAAAAATTCCTAAGATTTGAAAAATTTAAAAGATTTATTATTTTAGATCAAACAGGTGAGTTTTTTAATTTAATAGTTGAATTTTTAACAAGAAATTAAATCTTTCAATTTTCAGTGTAAAGAAAACTTACTTTAAACAAAACAAAAAGAATTTTCAACTAGTTGAATTCAACAAAGAAGACGAAGTAACAAAACCGATGTATCCCTCTATCAAAATGAATAACTTCCAATGAAAAAGATTAATTTTCTAACAAAACAAAAAATAATTTTTATTTAAATTATTGTTCTTGAAATTTATAAGGGAAAAACTTTTAACAAAACATGTAATATCTACGTTTTCAAGTAAAAAATCAAATTTTTCCTGAAAAAAGTGATTTTTTAACTGAATAGTTAAATGTTTTAATTAGATAATTTAATTTTATACCAAAGTAGTTTAACTTTTAACCAACAATGTAAATTTTCTAAAAAAACTTAATTTTTAACCAAATTGTTGAAGTTTCTAGCCTAAAGGACGAATTTTGTACATAAAAGCTGAATTTTCAAAATAAAGTTAAGATACGATTAAATAGTAATACACCAAAAAGGATAAATTTTCAACCAAGAAGATTAATTTTCCGCCAAAAAAGCCAAATTTACAACAAACTCCGTGAATTTTCAACCAGAATAAATCCATTTTTTAAGTAAAAAACCTTTAGTAAAAAAAAGACTTAACGAAGAAGATTAAGTTTCTACAAAAAAAATGAATTATCAATAAAATATGTTTCTTGGATATTGAGGGAATAAATAAGAGTTGTTGGAAAAGGGGAAAAAGACTTCATAGTAATGTGTAAAAAAATATTACGTAAAAGTATCTATATACCCCCCCCCCTCCCCTCCCCCGCCTTAAATTAATTACTTCTTTTTTATTAATTCTATTATTAATTTAT